>PNEQ01023269.1:0-17617 GCA_003012365.1 Medauroidea extradentata
TGGTCAGAGTGTGGTGTTGCAGCAGAATTGCTATGATTGCCATAGTCAAGTGAGTGACACCTCTGCTCAAAGACATGCTGCCAATAACCGTGAAGCTGAGCTACAGATGTGCACATAAGGCATTGATACATGTTGATACAAAATTCTTCTCACCAAAACCCAGCGTCTCTTACTGTACCCTATGAAAGCCAAATGTACAGACGTAAATCGATGATAAAATTTATAGTAAGAATAGAAATAATTCAAGATGATAACGACTCGTAAAAAGTGCTCTGTTTGTACCGCGGATAGCTAGTGGTGGGGGTAGTTGTGAGATATGAGTCATCAGCCAATAGGACAACACATTGTGTTACAGCTGCACTCAGAGCTGGTGTTCTCTGACGACGTGCAGCCAATCAAACTGCGCAACAACTCCGTGCCTGCAGGAACATACTGTGACGTCACAGGCTGGGGTCTGGTCAATGTTGTGAGTATACATCACCAGTTATGAAACATAGCATATGTTACTATCATCTGTGTTATATTCGCTGTGTTGTCTTGTCTACAAACATTCATGTCGCTGTGTTCATTTGTGTTGTCCTCGTCCTGCTTCCTGGTTGGTCTTTGACTGTTTGACTTTCCACTTTAGTTTTCTAGTTTCTAGTTTTCCATTCCTATTTCAGAATGTTTCGTACGTTTGTTGAATACAGCCATTTCGGGTTTACTGTTTCTTTCTCCTTCTTAGTCCTGTTATGTAACGGTGCGTTTTCTACGACTAAGAAATTCACTAGCAATATCGTCCTCATTTAGTCTTCCCACTGTTGTTTTTAAATAGTTCCATACGCGTCGTGACGTCCCAAAATTATTAAGTTCTCCGCCTTGCAGCCATGGAGTGTAAGCAGGAAATCAATGTTAAAACTACGACTCATCATATTCAAATTTTGACAGTCTTTTTAAACATGCATACACAAGAATTTAACTCGCGTTTGGAAATAATAAAGTTTACAGAGGAAACATGTGCCATGGGGTAAATGATGACATTTCTCACATCACTTGTTGAAATGCTGTTATTGAAAAAACATTATTGAAATAGCAACAATTTACAGTACATGAAACAACATTTTTACAATTCAAAAACATTAAACTGTATTTCGTACCTAATTGTACACGTATTTTCTGAGTAATTATATTTTATGTCGAAGAAAAATATGTTGCTTAGTTGGTTACAGAAGACAGTAAAATGTTTTATGACGCGTGAGTATGAGAAAACTACAGATACAGTTACTATTGGACATTGTAAGAATATAACTAACTGGGTATGTGATTTGTTGGTATTAATATATTTAATAGTGTGTAGGACACAGATGGTCGCTGAGTGAGACAAATGTTGACACCCAGAGCTATAACTGGCCACGCTACACAAAGACAAAGAGAAAGTAAAAGATAAAACACTAGTTTCAAATTAAATGTAATTATTAATTGAAAACTGTGATTTGTCGTGAGGTAACTGATTGGAAATACAAAACCAATGGCATAGCATGTAAAACTAAGTAGCATTTAATAGTTGTGGAATTTTACTTGGCGTCTTTAGTGTTCAAATTAATTAAAATTTTCCAAAATTATTAAATAAGAAAATATTTAAGTTCCTTGACTTCATTTAAATTATTGACGTGAAATGCTGAAAACTGTCCTCAGGGATTAGTGGAATATTACAAAAATGTTTTCAGAGACTTTAGTCAGCTACTCAAGAACAATTTACACTTCTAGCCCACGACCTCAGGGTGCAGGTTTCAATATCCGGTGTTTAACAAATTATTCAGTAAATTACTGAATTTAACAGTCTAAAATATTTAACTTCTGTCTCTGGTAACACTGGTTAAACTAATGTTGTAACTCTGCATGGAACAGTTTGATGCAAGTATAAACAAAACTGGTGACACGAAAAACTCGTTTAAAGTCAGTTAGTTGGCCCAAAATGACGTGAAACGGAGTCATCTTCTTTTCTTCAAATTCACACCAAAATTAATATTTCAAGGCTCTACAGCTCAGTCCTCTTCTTCCATGACCGGCTGATCTGACAAATATACTTCAGTTTGGTGGCCATCATTACTATACTCAACTTAGGATGTGCACTTAATTTTTAGATTTAAATAGGGCGTTAAATTTGACGCGTTTATGCTACGAAAAAAAAAAAAACACCAAAAGTCTCCGTGTCATCACACATTATCACAAGAACTACAAAAGTTCTAACCTCAAACTCACAAGTTACGATGCAAAAATATGTTAAATACTATAGTAAACAAAATAACAGTGAAAACAAATCCACAAATAAATATTAACTTGCATTTAAAAAGTATTACATATCATAATTATTGTATTGAATTAAACCATTTAATTGCATTTTACGACTCGTAATTCGCATAGAATAACCATACTGTCAGTCTTAATACAGGATGTTGGAAGATTCCATGTCAATATTCTAGGAATCTAGGGAAACAATCTTCACGTGTAAGGAACAACAAGTGCTATGTGAACATAGGTCCAAAAACGCACAGTTTCTGCGCTACAGTTGGCAATACATGACGTATGGTTGATAGCACGCGGGTAGGATCATGTTGCTGTGGAGCATCATTACAGCAGTACATAACATGTTACTATGCCACACACTACGCCACTAACACACAGACAGTAGGAACAACTGTGACACAGCAACATGATCCTGCCAGCGCGCTATCAACTATACGTCATGTATTGCCAACTGTAGCCCAGAAACTGTGCGTTTTTGGACCTATGTTCACATAGCACTTGTTGTTCCTTACACGTGAGGACAGTTTCTCTAGAATATTGACATGGAATTTTGCAACATCCGGTATATTACGTCGAGACTTTAAAAATTACGCCAATGTTGTTCCAAATGCTTTTAAAACTAGTTGAATAGCGTAAAATTACATTTCTATTAGTTTACACGTGTTTCTGTAACATTTAAAAAAAATTAAAATTGTACTATACATTGTATTTCACTGAATGCCTATATTTCAAAGCACATTTTGTCTACAAAGTGTACAGAACATTCCGCACAAAATATAATTTTTTGTTACATTAAATAGTTAACGAGTGTTTAAAAAGTTTGTTAGTTTTGTTACAGTTAAGGATTTTTTAAGGTACGTACAAAAAGGTTAAACAATTGCAATAACGATAATTATAATATAATACTACATGTTGTTCATATTTAAAGACATCCGCCTTCTCTTGCAAGCATCTCAGCCAATAGATGTTCAAAGCGGGCACGAAAATTTAACGAGAAGTTGGATATTAAATCGTTTAATTATGTTCGCAAAAATATAAGTAGACAGATAGTTTTATAAAATAGTTTTTGCGGACTTAACTAGCGAACACTAAATGTTTAGTGACATATTTATGGCGTCGTAATGTTCTAACTTTGATGTTGGAACAAGTGAGCATGCTAAAGGAATTCGTCATTATAGCAAAATACATATTTAAAAACGCCAAAACTGTATTTAGGTTAATATATTATCTTGGCTTTTTTTACAGTTCCTCTCAAATACTTGAGAATTTCTAATAGCTTTTTTTTATAGTTATTACACTATGAACCACGCAATCGTAACTATCGTTTAGTGTTCTTTTAACTCAGCAATTAATTTACTTTTTCGTAAAAGTGTGTTTGCACACAATATTCCATAGCATTACGATACCATGTGGAATATTTAAAAGTCAAACATGAAACATGATATACTTTATACATTGTAACATGAATTATTAACTTTTGAAAAAAATTATTTCCAAATTGCTGTTTCGTCAGAAGCCAAAGTATAAAACTCGATTCTTTTGAAGCTATTAAGATTGCTAATATTTTTTAAAAATAAAATATAGTAGTAGCAAATGTATGTGATTTCTGACCATCAGATGAATTTGAACTCCCATGTATCCCCCCAAAGGTAACGATGCTGGCAGTCATTGATTTATATCACGAATGTATAAAAGGTTGTTCGCATTTTAGACAACTCCGTGACGCAACGTTGGTAAACTTTAGACGTTCAAGCACGGAGCTAGAAACACTGTGCGCCTGCGTCGTAGGCAATCCGCCATTAACCTATGTGCTGCACACTGTAAGCAATGTGGCGTCTATCTGTTGAAATCTGCATAAAGTATGAGTTCCTTTGCGATTCATCCGACTACGATGTACTTTAGCGGTCCGCGAAGGTTTCTCACAATTAAAATCTATATATACAAGGAAGAGGGTAGGAAAATGGGGCAGGGGACAAAAGGAAACCTAAAACATTTAATGAATTTTTACCCTCCTCAAAATTGTCCTTATACAATTATTAATTAATTACCCTTAACATAATTTTTTTTAAATTTAAATTTCAAAATAATTTTTGTTTCGGGAAATTACTTCAGAAAATTAAATAAACAAATTCTTACCGTAATTTATAAACTTTGATATTATTTTATTATTATTATTAACATTACTTAAGCAAAATTATTAAAGCTTTTATTGCTATGAATATTTTTTTAATATGTATATATTTTTTATTTGTTGAAGAATATTTAAAAACTAAATACATATTTTCCGAACAACTTAAAGATTATTTCTAATACTTGGAACTTTCGCAGTTAGAAGACGTATGAAACTGAAAACCCATGCAAGCGAAGTAGTCGGCGATATCCTGCTTACAGTAGAGTGTTTGTTAATATATTAACTAGCATTTATTCTTCCGTACTTACAATAATCTCTATTGTCTAGTTCAGTTTGCCTGTGTTGTTTGTGGCAGACGGAGAACTTGTATCCGGAGATCCTGCAAGTGGCAGAGGTACCAACAGAAGCATTCTCTCAGTGTGCAGACATATACGACATTACTGTGGGCATGATGTGTGCTGGCTATGTCAAGGGAGGAATTGACGCCTGTTCTGTGAGTTATATCCTACCTTACCTTATCCTTCAATATGAGTTATGGTGCCGTGTACCTATATCCTGGTACATGGGTGGAATGGTGAAGTGAGGCTAACTCTTAAGGGCAGTCATCTAATTATATTTTCTACAGCTACATTTCGTAAGTTTTTATATGGTATCAAATTAGTGTGTGACGTAGTAGAGACCTTGATATTCACTGGAACATTTTACACCAACTTGTTTCAGCGCTTTATGAGCACATATCAGCTCTCCTTTGTGGTCAATAATTGGATATTTATAATTCTCGGAGTCTTGGGTCTATACCCGCTAATCAAAGTAATCTTGTTCTAATTAGCTCAGTCAAACAAGTGACGTTTCTATACATAGACAAGCTGCCAATAACCATGAATCAGAGCTGCAGAAGTGCACGTCAGTAATTGAAACTGAGTGGTCCAAAAATATTTCCCCGAAAATATGGTATTCCTAGACATAAGGGCAAACAGTAACAACATAATTTTTAAATTAATTTAGTTTAAATTCCTGGTCAAATTTTTTATATTTTGTTATTTATGTTCCATAAAATAGTACTTGGGTAGTTTTATTTTTAATTTTAAGAAGTAATTCAAAGAACTAATCTTGGAACCTAAAAAAAAGCAAATTTTATCTCATGATCTTAAGCAAACGAACTATTAACATACCAGAAATAGTTTTACAGAGTTGGCATGACATCAAAAATTGTCAAACTAAAATATAATTGCGTTTAATAAATTTTAAATAACATGAGGCAGAATTTCATGGAAAAATTTGCATAAATATTACTAAGAAAATTAGACAAAAAAATTTTATTCGGTTCATTGTATAGTTTCATCACATTTCCGTGTTGTGAAGTCAGAAAAATGTTTTTAAAAAATTAATAGTTGATGGAAAAAGTATTGTCATCTGAGCAGTCTAAAGAGTAAGGCCTCGAGTGACTCTAAAGATAACATGAGGAGAAAACAAAACTGCAGCGCAATGCAAGGGCATGGATAAAACTCACCGGGAACCGACAAAGTCCGCCATGTTTCACAAACGCTATCTTACGAGAAATATAAGCGCCATGACCGCCTGGCACATAACATACCCGCCTGAATTTGTACCAGGTAAATATAAGCACTGGTTTTTGGCGAAAAGAATTCTACGCCATGTTGTTTCAATGCCTTATGTAAACATCTGCAGCACTACTTTATAATGAGTCATTGGATGTATTTAAATCTCAGAGTCTTAGGCTTCTACCCACAAATTACAGGCGTATTATGTCGCAGTTCCTTTATTCTCATTGGCTTAGAGCATAGATACAACTAGAGAGCTGATTGTCTATCCCTTTCCATGCTGTGGTGTGATTCCTAGATCTAATGAGCTGTTGATATAGGTACCGAGCGAAACAAATTTCATATTTATTACTACATAGCAGTGAGCATATTGTATTTTAATATCACTCGCATTTAAAGATGCACATGCAGAATGATTCGCTGTCGCATATTTCCAGTATCCATCGATTCTCGTTCATTTTCGTGTAAAATAAGAGTTTGTTTACATGTTCTGTTTACATGTCTTGGCATTTTCGTTTCCCAGTAATTTAAAGAATGAATGAAAATGAATCTGTTGTGTATTGGTTGTAAAAGATTCAAGAGTCTATAAATCTCATTTCTCAAGGTATTTGCAAAGGGATATAGCAACGTTAATTATTTTGTAGCGGTTTTCGTATATTTTGTCTATCGCTAGATGTAGGTTTCACAATAAAGGCTCCAAACTATCTCTACTTACCCATGCTCTAAGCTCATTGGTATGAGTGACACCTCTACACAAAGACACACTGCCAATAACCATGAAGCAAAGCTACAGATGTGCACGTAAGTCATTGAAGCAAGTTGATGAAAAAATATATTCACAAAAATCAGCAGCTCAGACAAAATTTGACATCAGTTATAGAACCCAACGACGTGTAGAAAAAACTGTATTTTTACTGTTCTTTGTACGACTACACTCTAAGAACACTTAATATCAAAACTTTTGTAACCGGAGAAGTAAATATCCGTTTAAAAATGAACCACTGTATAGAATATTTGCAGCAAAACATTTTTAAATTCTTTTCAATGAAATTTTTGTTAAAATGTATAGTGACATTTAAAAATTGAGCTGTGCCTGTCAAATTCAGCAGCAGTCTTTATGGCAGTCTTAACTGCAAACTTATATTTTTAAGCAAAGCTGAAGTAAAAAAAAAATTCGACCAAATAAGTAATATTTTCATCAAAGGAAACTCTTTTAAAAAATTATATTCTTTAATGCTTTTATTTGTCGAATAAATGATCTTATTTTCTATTACATCCATTCAAACAGAGGTTATCACGAAAAAAAAAAAACGGATACATTTACTGCATTAGAGGTAAGCGGAAATATCTTAATTCTTTTTTCTGGCACATCTAGGAAGGATGTGAGCCAATCATAAAGTAGTGACAAACTACAATCTTAGTCATTCGTTTTCATTATTCACGTCATACTTGCATACGAGTTGGAAACAACACACACCCAGTATTCATTCACCAGTCACTTGTTCATAGAAGTGTATTCCTAGCGCCATTTTGTCAGTGGTCTAACATCATTTTGGGTTGACTTTTATGTAAACGTGGTTTAGACATAATGTTAATACATATTAAATTTTTTTTTTAATAAATTGTGAGTAAACTTATTCTAATCACTTTTAGCTGCAATATCACGCAGTGTCAGAATGTCGCGGCACAGCTATACATAGTAGACTGAGAACCACTGCCCAGCCTATATTGGTCAGTGAACCCAGTCTCTCTACACCTGTGTGTGTGTATGTGTGTGTAGGTTGCTAATCTCAGAAGTGTGTATAGTGAATGTTGTGTTACAGGGAGACTCTGGGGGCCCCCTGGCATGCGAGGGTCTACTGACAGGGGTGGTGTCTGCCGGTGATGGCTGTGCTCAGCCCAACTTACCTGGAGTCTACTCAGAGGTCGCCGTATATCTCGAATGGATACAACACAAGCTGCTACTGTAGTCTTCCTTCGTTACTGTCTTTACTGCTGTCTGTTCCTATCTTACCATGCTCCTAACTAACACCTTTCCTCTTTACTACAATATTACCACGCTATGTTCCCTTTCTCTTCACTCACAACTCCTCTCTTGTCCTCCCTTTAAGCCTACCTCTTCACTTACTTCCCCTCATTCCATCACTTCACTCTTACTTTCCTCTCCACCCCTTCATCTAGTCATGCCATCCCATCTCCCCTAGGGCCGCGGTGGCCGAATGGTAAGACCATTCACATCCCACCAAGGTGATCTGGATTCGATTCTCGGCTGGGTTGGTCCCCGGATTTTCGCATGTGGGAATCGTGCCGGATGACGTCGCTGTTCGGCGGGTTTTCTCGGGGATCTCCCGTCTCCCCCACACTTTCATTCCTGCGCTGCTCCATACTCACCAGATGTCACACCTCACGAGCGCTAAAGATCCCGATGTTAAGCACAGACAAAATATCTCTCACTCACTATCTCACCCATCTTCCCTCTCCCTCCAATTATGTTATACTCCCTTCCTCACCTCATACTCTTACTTTCCCCCGTTTCCCTCTCACTTCCTCCTACTTTCACTCTCCAATTTTACCTCCCCCTTCTCTCTCTCAACTCATACGTTTACCTTTATCCTCTTCCCAACTCCTACCGTTCCCTCATACCTCCGCCTTCATTCACATTTGTGTAGCATCTGAATAAAATATGAAAAAACACCACTTTATGAAATAAGACAAATCCACATTTCCTAATTACGCTAACAGAAATGTTTTATTCGACTGGAAAAATGCTTCTAAATAATAAATTACGGTTACCATTATTTTACATTAAAAGCATAAGTAATTGGATGGTTAGTTGTTATGCCATTGTTCCACGGTTGCACCTAAAACCAGTGAACTCGACATAGTGTAACGAACGCAGTAACCAGTGCACAGGAGGCCGCAAACGTGATATGCCTCTTCCGAGCTGTGTCCATCTCCTGGACTGACTTGTGACTTACATTGGGCGGCGAGCACTAAAGTGCTGATACAACAATGGTGAACCGGTGAAACTTTTTCGGCCCTTTATGGAGAGTCTCCCTGAAAAATTTTAATTTTTTTATAATGTTTATATTTGTATGAGATATGGTTTGTTTTATAGACATAATAATTGTGACAATTTTTACTGTATTGGAAGTTTCCTAGATAGGTCAAATGTCAATTGTGCAATAAATGGTTTTATGCAAGGTAGGAAAAAACCAACTGACTTTCAGAAACTAAATAATCCACAGTAAGGAATAGTGTCGTGGGCTATATACGTCAAGATAAGTAAAAAAAAAAAAAAAAGTTGAATTATTTAGTACATTTTAAAAATTTGTAGAATATGAAACAAAAGTTGCCCATTTTAGCAAAAAAAGGGCCTTTCAAGAAGGGCTCAACAACAGAAAACAAGAGAGGCATAAAAGGGGTTTTACTTTCAAACTGTGGTAAAATTCACATTGGTGAAATTTTTACTGGAAAGAGAATGTAACAGTCGCAAATGATGAATTCTACACTACTTTAGGATGAAATCATCTTTATGTGTCTTCTGGAAAATGAAAAATATTGCTTTCTGCTATTGGGCCCTTCTTGAAAAATCCATTTCAAAATCTTATACACATTTTTTACGTCAGTTTTTATTGACCTAGCCAGTAACACTGTTCTCTTCAGTAAGTCTTGAGTTAACGAGTGTTTGGAGTCACGAGTTCAGTGAGAACCAAGCAACAAGCGCAGTAGCAGAACAGCAAGTGACGTCGGTGACAACGAGTGAGGGAGACGGTGTCGTCAGAGGCAACTAGAGACTGTGACAATAGCTTAAATACGTGGTAAAGCACACGTGAAAGTAAGTAATAAGAGAACTGACTGACTTCCGGGACCTAGAGAGATATAGAGAATCTTACATGTAGTAAGGATATTGTATTGACGGATATTATTCCATTGCAGACATTTAGTTGTGTACATGCATACATGTTTTATACTTTACTATAATTTAAGGCAAATGTCGCGTAACCTAGGTAGCAGCCATGAAACATTTATAGACTTGGTGAGTTTATGGCTATTTGAATAAGTCAGTTCCTCCTGCTAGTGTGATGCTTTTGTTATACCAGGAACTTTGAACTCCATAGAATAAATATAATACATGCATTGTTGTTTACTTGTCTGATATTAGAATCGGCCAGCCATGCACTTCAAAATTCATTGTAATGAACAGGGAATTTTTCTGAAACAAAACTATTCGACGTCCGCTATTTGTGCCAATATACTAAATGGAAATACACTTTGTACGAGGATGAAATGCCATTGTTAAGACACCGTGTTCATTAAATCAGTTTGAAGCGCTCCAACGTAGCTAAAAACTGCTTTTCCAGAATGTTGTAATTCAAAATGGACTAACTGGACGTACGCATAACTCAGAATTGTGCACTGAACTTTGCTACGGACGTTCCACCAATGCAGTCATGTGGTTACCACTAAAGTCCCGTGGTAAAATTCTGTCGGCCATCTTGTACGATATAATAGGCTCATGGCAATGCAGTGGTGCGCGCTTCAAGGTCGTCACACTTATAACTCCATAGCTTCTGAGCCGCTAACATGCTGGTAGACGGGGCCCTTAAGAGCAGACAAGACACACTTTTCTACCCGCTGTAGGCAAAACAATAATAACACTGTATTTATGTACAGGGCCCTGTTTCAAAAACACACTAATAATATTAGCTCCTAAATAGCAGTGAAATAAAAAGTAGCTAGCAGTGTAGGAAATTCTGTTTCATGAACAAAGTTCATAGACTACTAAAAGAGTACACAGATTTTATTAGTTCAGCAGTCAGATGATGATGATATTGTGCTTTGCTATACTCTTTGTTTACATTCTCTACTTTTATCTTTGCAACTCAAACTAGTACATTATATGCAGGGGGTGTAAACAGCATAGGGAACTACTGTGACCCATAACTAGTTCAGTGTACGCTCGTTTCAGCGCTGTGAGCGAGTGAGAAATGAATGCATTCTGGGAAGTTTTCAATTTTTCATTTGTAAAATGGCGGTTTGTTTGTTTGTTATAGAGTGGCGTGAAAGAGGTTATTTTTTTTTTTTCATTTCAATGTAATGTAATTTGATATGAAGTCAATTGGAACAGGCAGGGACAATACGAAACATGTAGATTTTTCGTTGTTTTATATTCTGGCTTTAAATTGCTGAAATTAGTGGGATGAAGAAATGTTGTGTTCCTAGCTGCGACGATAAAATTTCCGTTCTGCACCGTTTCCCCGTGTACGAAGAAGAAGTTTACATTATTAGGTTAAAAAGAATTGGTAAAAATAATTTATTTGACTTCCATCCAGAGAAGGTGTACAAATATAAAGCGACATTTCAACGATGTGTGCAAGATACCAGGGTCAAAGAAACTTAAATTGTACAGTCTTCGAACGTTGCACTTACCGGGTAAGTTACTTTTTTAATTATAAAATATATGTACCTAGTGTAACTGTGGAGTAAAATTACTATCTGTTAATCCTCTGTGCTTTCGTTTAGGTTAGTGCATCTTTAGCCTACATATGCTCATGTCTGCATTCCTCAGTCTTCACAAAAAAAAAAAAAAAACCAACATTTACAGAGAATAAATATCCAGGCGCCGCTCATGTATTTGGACATAGCCTCATAGATAGGGCTGCATATGAGGAGGAACATTTGCAACCTTTAAAAGGAAAAGGGGAGGGGTTCTAAAATTTATATTTTTTTTAAGAAAGGGGCCTCCCCTCAAACATTTCAAGCACGTACTGCTAATCAATTTTGTCAAACAGTTTAAAACGTTTGGAGGTATCAATTTTTTAAATATCAAAATCCACAAACATAATTTTATCAAATTTAACTTAACGTTGTACTACTGTAATGTTTTGGAACAAAATTCATAAAATCCACTAACATAAATTTCACAAATTTGACATACCTTTCGATTACTGTGTTGAGCACGTGAAGTAGCAAGTCCTTGGTGGAAAAATAATACGATAATAATGTTACCCTAATAATTGAGCTTTCGCAAGTGGGCTCTTTCCCGTCCTTACAACACTAATCTACCGGACCCTTTATAAACCTCCCAACCCCTCTCTGCCTCTGGCAGAACATTCCACTCGTGCTGTCCTCACGATCATAGACAGTTTTCGGTTAGGTGTTTTAAGTCAGTTACATCAGTTTGTCGTAGACATCACGATTGAACTTCCTACAATATGTTTGTTGCCTACTTGATGCAGACTGATTTATTATTGATTCAGGAAGGGGCGGTCCTTTGTTTTAATAATTTAATTTTTTCATGAGAAAACTTAATTATTTGTAAACCTGCCACACACATTCTGTTCATTTTAAATTAACTGACATAGGAAAAATATCATAGCAATAAACATTCATTTAACTAATGCCTTGTCATCTCTGGATCTGGAATAGTAATTAACTACATAATTAATTACCCGCCGAACACAATCGCTGCACTGCCATAGGCTAGATGAAACTATGTGGATATTAACCGAGCATTCAGTTGATGCTGTTACGAATCCTACAATGGAATATAATTCAATAGAAATATGTATTTTTGACATTAGATGTACTGATTTCATTCACGAAGGTAAAATTTTCATCTGGAAGTAAACAAAGATACCTACTGTTAAGGAACACATTCAAGGTTAGAAATTATAAAATGAGAGACAGGTTTATGAACATGCACATTTTTGTACCCTGGAGACAGCATTTGATATTTTATTGTTATACATGATGTCATAGAATTTCAAAACTGGTACGACAAAAATGTTTTCAGCAACCATGTTCAAAAAGTATAGGATGAGTTTAAAAAAAAAAATTAGATAAAAAATTGTTATTGCAGAGGTCAAGCATTATCTGTGAATATGTTGTTAAGTCCTTACACCTAATATTAAATATACCTAGCAGCAAGTAAACCAATTATATTTCATCTTATTTCCCAACAACCGAGTTTATTTATCTTTAGAAGAAATTTGCGCTCTAATGCAGTTGTTTTATTCTTTTTCCAGTTTCTTCATATGGACATATAACTTGGGACAAAAGTTGGATGTTCATGAACATTTGTCCTAGAACAGCTTATCTTAGGACACTAGTTTCGGACAGTGTTGTGATGTCAGAGGGTCACATGCACCAGTCAGGGGATCCGTGTCCTAATAAATTGCTTCGGCTTGGACAATTGTAGAAAGGCATTTATTGTTGTTAATAATGTTATGTAAAACACAAGTTTTGAAAAGTCTCCTAAAAATTTGAAAACTTTTTTTGGCTTCTGCAAATTATTCTTGTGATTATAATATAAATTTATTGACATTGTGTATGCATTGGTGAATTCACATTTTGTAATCTGTACAATGTCTACTGGAAATAAATATGTCTCATTTTTGTTGTTCTGTACAGTCAAACCTAACTAAAAGGAATCTTCATTATGTATTTTTATATTTATTTGTCCTGTAAACATATTACCTAAATTTTTTAAGAGTTTATAGCGATTACAAATACATAACAGGTAACATTATTACCGTAGTCCAATTTTAAGCCTATAACATAATGTTTTATTGTTTAATTTTAAATATATGATCGGGTAGTGTCTAAACAACTTTAAACAATTACTTACAAGTACATCATTATAGTTTTGTTTAGAAATTATTATACCTAATGCTATGATTCTTCATTTAAGCTTTTTTACAATAAGATTTTTTTTAGCCTAAATGTGAGCTGATGTCCCCAGTCAGCCATGCAAATCCATGGAAAAAATGTTGAATGCATAGAGATTTTTTTTTTTTTAAATTTTTTTCTTCAAAACCGATATTTTGTAAGTACAACTAAACGTTAATCTAAATTAGATGAACCTGGGTTATCTATTCAGCATAAAGTAGTAATCCTTGCAATAGTAGCAGAAGTGAATTATAGCACAAACACTTCCCCCCTTGCCATGAAATTAATACTGGACATTAAAATTAATATTTGAAGCGCTTTGGTATTTTATCCTGTCGTATTGCTTCTGAGCACAATGTCCATCTGTGAAGTGGTTTGCTTGTAATTGTTAACACAGCTGGCAGTTTGTAAATACATCAGATTTAATATGGTTGGTTTATGTATCTTAAAAGGTTTATTGAAAATTTCTATGCATATGGAGGAACGATTTTATAACACCATAGGCTTTTTTTAGAGCTTTAACTGCTTTTAGAAAATAAAACCAATCACAGAGTTAATTTAGGTTCGGTGATCCATCATGATTTTGACTTCGAAAAATTTATCTTTAATGTCGTATGATCTGTAAGAGTCAACAATTAAGAAAAGGTGTGTAATCAGCCTGTGTAAGTTGTAATTTGAGTGCCGCATTCAATGGGCTAACTTAACTATCAATATCTCTTTTTCTCTGTCTTCCTCTCCTCTCTTTCCTTTCCGCTTTCTTTTTGCGTGCATGTGTGTCTGTCTGATGTATATACCATGCATATATTGATTTCCTTCGATTTTTTACTGATCCAATTTTTTGAATGGCTTGTTAACATTGAAACAGATTTATTATGTTATCATTCAGCTGTTTAAAATGAACCTTAAAAAACAAACAAATTAATTAATTTTTAAAAATCCTAATAAACAAGTACTATAGGTCACTCTTGCATATTAGTACTTGGTCCACTCTTGCCCCAAGCACTTAACGTTAGTTATGTGTACGGCCGTTTGGCGCTGCTGTGCTAGTCATAGAGGAAATAAAAATGGGGGTCAATGATGGTCACACCTCTACCACTGTCAGTTTGCATTCTATCTCATATATATACATCTCTTTTCTATGATTATATGCTGCTGTTGTGAAACATACAGTGAAATGTCTAAAAGAGAACTAAAAAATAAGAAGCAGGAAAATTTTCTCAGGAAAATTTTGGAAAACAAAGATCTTTTATTTGGTGCATTCTCAAGCACCATTACAAAAGATATGAAGAAAACGTGTTGGATTGGCATTCGAGATTATGCTGTAGCAATAGGCATGGTTACATATGACAAAGATTATACCTATCTTCGTGATAGTACATGGCCAAATTTAAGAAGCAGAACTGTGGTAAGTACTTAATACTTAACCTAACCTATGTCACAATTTGTTAGATTATAACAACATTAAATTAATAAATTAAAAATTAATGATGCAAAAACTCCATGTATTTGTGTAAGAGTGTATCAATACAAAAACTGAGTCATTTGTTCTGTATTATGTATTGCAGTGGTTTTATTCATTGCTGTTTTGTGATCCAGGCGAAACTTGATCGGTCAGCAAAAACTGGAGCGCATGGCGATCCTAACTTTAAACTAGATGTTACGGATCAGTTAGTTATGGAGATAATTGGCAAGACGTCCCCAGTGTTAAAAGGATTAGGTGTGCAGGACAGCTTCGAACAAGTTGAGCAGTTAGAATGTCATGATACAGCTGTCCCACAAGATGATGATCCTTTTGATTGTATGAATCAACAGGCACTAAACATAAACACATTACAAAATAACTCACATGCTGCTCGGGAACCCACTACAATGCCAAGTAAGCATGTATTTAAATACAAAGTGTAATAACTAAATTATATTTTTGATTTATTTGTGTAAAATTAAGATTTAATTATTTACAGGTTCATCCACAAGCATCAAGAAAAGAGTTGTCATACGAACCCCAGAAAACAACAAATGTTTTGAAGACCTGCGATGTAAAAAAATTAAGCTTCAAGTACGCAAACTTCAGCTAGAAATATGGGAAACTGATAACAGACTCAAAGTTGAACACTGTGAATTAACAGCTGACATTAAAAGTGTTGAGAGAAATAGTGCTGAAATGAGTCAGCCGGAAGGGTTCAGGCATTGTTATTGTCAACAATGGTCAATATGAGATAAGTGACGAAGGCAACTTAATTGTACTTCAACAAAATTACCAGGCATAAACTAAATCGATACATAGTTATTAAATGTGTAATATATTACAGGAAATACATAGTTATTTTCTACTTTGCATAGCTTCCCTTAAATATTCATATATTTACAATAATTTTAATCATTAATGTTTGTAAACAAAGCCTTCCAATTTCTTAGACAGTTTAACAGATGTATTAAAATTTTAGTTATTAGCAAATAAATAACTTATCACCGAAAATGATTATAGAAAAATTGAAGTTTTTCTTGTGCTTGTATCCCATTCTCTTGCTCATCTTCATCATGATCATCTTCTACTACAATTTCTTCATATTCATCTTCGTTCCACTCTACAAGCTCCTGTTTTGTTAGGTTACACAGTGTAACACAACATTTGACAATATTACATGCCAAAATTGGATTAACACGAAGGTAATTCAACCATGGAAATTTTTCCTTTAATTTACCAATTGCACATTCAACAATTCGTCGCGTCTGTCTGTGTGCACGAAGAAATCTCTGCTGTCCTTGATCACTTTCATTTTGTAAAATGGGTGGAATCAGCCAAGATTTTAATGGATAAATGAAGTCCCCAAGAAGAACACCACCTGGGAAAGGTCTCCAACCCATTTCCATTCTGTTGTACAGCGAACTTTTCTGTAACACACGAGCATCACTCACGCTTCCAGGCCAATTTGCACAAACATAATAAAACCGCAGGTCTGGTCCAGCTACTAACATTACATTTACA
Organism: Medauroidea extradentata; assembly: GCA_003012365.1. Lineage (NCBI taxonomy): Eukaryota > Metazoa > Arthropoda > Insecta > Phasmatodea > Phasmatidae > Medauroidea > Medauroidea extradentata. Next base: position 16,640 of record PNEQ01023269.1, read on the forward strand.
GAATGGTTACCATGTCTATCTACATAAGCTTGTTCATCTAAAGAAGGAGTATCCATTTTAATAAGCGTTCCATCCAAAACACCACAAATTAGTGGCACTCCTGCTATTTCGCTGAACTTTTGAACAACTTCATCAACATTTTCTGGCCAGCGCACTGTATTTACTAGCAGGCTGTTATTCACAGCAGTAACTACTTTGTCAACACTTCTACAAACAGTAGCTTTTGAAACATTATGCATGTCAGCAACACAGTGGTATTGCGCACCACTGCTAAGCCAGTGTAAGTGTAATGCTATTTGGAGTTGTTGTTTTGCTGAAAGTTCCTGGTTTCTTGCCGTTATATGAGCTAACTAGCTGTCCCTTTGCGGCTTCGCCCGCGTGTACTATAGAAAAAGAGTGACTAAATTTTAGTAACCTATTAATTGATGGTGTTACTATATTCTCTGTATATCTTTATAACAACAAATACAAACAGCTTTATCCAGTCCACTACGTTGAGGGTACTTTAATTGCAGAACATCATTGTTTTTAATTCGTATTTATTTCTCTACAAAATAGCTACCCGGCCGCGGCTTTGCCCGCGTGAAATTATGTAATACAAACAGTAACTCTGGATAAAATATGTGATGAATGCATTTAACAGCTAGCGTACTCAATAACAGTGAACTATAAATTGTCTTATCTCAGTGAAAAGAGCGCACGCAATATGCTCGTATGATGTCATGTCATGTCCCATCGCAAAGACTTGCACAGGATACGAACCCGTAACCCCACCCCTTCCACACCACAAACTTTGTACAATACCCGAGTGAATACTTAAAGGCAGGCCGTAATAATACTTTCGTATGTACGGGCTACAGTCCAAAGAGGTTTTATTTATGGTGGGTTGGCAAAAAAAACCCGCAACTCCACAGACTTAACTACAAATTATTCAAGACAGGCCATGAGAGTTATTTCGCGTGTACAGGCTATAGTCCA
>PNEQ01023270.1:0-17619 GCA_003012365.1 Medauroidea extradentata
AGGCTTCCTCATGATGCACAAAGGACAACCCGAGGCTTCCTCATGATGCACGAAGGACATCACGAAGCTTCCTCATGATGCACGAAGGACAACACGAAGCTTCCTCATGATGCACGAAGGACAACACGAGGCTTCCTCTTGATGCACAAAGGACAACACGAGGCTTCCTCATGATGCACGAAGGACAATGTGAGGCTTCCTCATGATGCACGAAGGACAATGCGAAGCTTCCTCATGATGCACGAAGGACAATGCGAAGCTTCCTCATGATGCACAAAGGACAACACGAGGCTTCATCATGATGCACGAAGGACAACGCGAGGCTTCCTCATGATGCACAAAGGACAACACGAAGCTTCCTCATGATGCACGAAGGACAACGCGAGGCTTCCTCATGATGAACGAAGGACAATGCGAGGCTGCCACGCGAGAGCCAAGCTGTACCAACAATAGCTGTCAGGCAAGAATGTCATCACCTGCAAGAACTGCTGCAGCCGCGTTTATTGTGATACGCCAAGTTTTGAAACGGTAGGTAGAGGGAGAAAAAAAAACGGAGAGACGCACACTACATTGGTGGTTCGAAGTATTTCAGAAACCATGTTCAATTCGGAAATATTTTGTCGCAGGATGTGTCAGTTAAATGGGTGTTGCAAGTTGTATTTTGTTTTCACATTAGGCTAAACAATTAATTAAAATATTTATTAACATTTATTCCAACGTATTTACGAAACCATTAATTACTCTGTAGGCACACGTAAACTACCGATTTGATTGAACCTGTATTTTACTTGAAGAATAAGAGTGTTTGACGAGATATTTTTCCTGGATTACTCCCTCCCTGGTAAAGAATCAAGCCCAGTAATTTTTTTCTGTTCCACGACTGAAATATTCATCGAACTGTACATATTTTTCCACACATCTTCTACAAGATTTTTGCTGTGGTTATCTTTCTAATTTGAGGTCTTGTCCAAACTCAAGTGTGTGCTCACTCTCACTGTACACTATAGCTCACTTTACTCTAATTGGGACGCTACTCTCACACTATGCACTCGGGACACTTCATTCTATCGGCAGGAATTGTAACTATACGAGTTAATAATTTATACTGCAAAAGAATCAATTTAGATTTGTCTTCAAACTAAATAAATACAAAATATTATATGCCATCACTGATGATAAAATTACACGATGTATCTATGCCACTGAGGAAATCAAAAATGATTAAAGACAATGCATGCTCTTACTTATCATTGTATCTAGCATTAATAATATTTCTGTGTTATCAGTTTTTGAATATCGATTAATTAATTTAATTTTATATATTTTTTTCATTGCGCAATTCGTTCCCTAAAGTTATTCAACTTTGTCGCATTTGTAGCTGTATAGTATACATTCAAGGTCACGAAAATAAATGACATGAGAAATTAGCATTTTATAATAACTAGAATGCATTTAATGCAGTCCAGTGTTCTTATCTTCTCTGATGAATTTTTTAAATACAGGAATGGAGGTGTAAAAAAAAAAAAAAGAACAACTAGTGGAAATTATTCTCAGCAAAGAACAAAAAGTTGATTCGACTTAAAACAACTTGGCTGCCACAGAGGGTGCGGGCAGCGAGTGAATATTGTTGCTCACTTTCCCTTTCGCCCACTCTCCCTCGAATTGGGACAGCAGGATACACTCTCTCACGTCAAAAGGGGGCGCGAGAGAGCACTCTCTCTCTCTGCCAATTTGGACACTGCCTGAGCACCACAGCAAACGTAGTTGCTCATGTAATTGCACCAGCATACGACACTTCTTGGTATACATGTTCGCGAGTCAGAACAACAGCGAGCCAACGACGAATGGTCCGCACAGATAGCTCGGCTGTACTGATGCGCCATTGAGCAGGACATTAAAACTGGTTCCACACGGCTCGTCCCGAGGCAGTCCAGCGCGAGCTAAGGTTAATTCTACTTCATATCAGAAAAAAAAAATTATCTTATGGGAGAGTTTAGCATAAGAAAAAATTCTGCCGCTAGTTACACTGCAATCTTTAACGTACCTGATAAAATAAGGAACCTTAGTAAAATAATTTTTTACTATACTAGGTAAGGAGATAAGTCATTAAATGTAATTTTTAAAAGGAAAAACAAACCAATTTTTGTTTAAAATGGTTAACTTCAGGTAACTTGAAATTCAGAAAAGCTCTGAGATTTGTCAGTTTACACCTCTTACTGACACTAGCGCTCAAGCGGCAGAAATTTTTCCTGTGCCAAACTTTTAACATTGATAATTCAAACTGATATAGGCGGTTTGGGATAGTGTGAGCACTAAAAAAAAGCCTGCTGAAGTTCTATTTTCAGCCAATTCGTATCTTTCCGCGCGTAACGATTAATGACGTGACATGTCTAACCTCTCTGGACACGTCACTTTATGTTTGCGCGTGTGAAATAAATTGTGTAGTCAGTATGAATCGATACAATTCGATAAAAAACTGTTTATTAATTATATAAAATACAATGAGGTCGATTTCGGTTGATTTTGTTTCAGTATTGTTGTATTTAAATAGTAAAATACACGCGTAATTTCGCTGCCAACCATACAAGCAGTAAGGTAACTATGGTTATTGTTGAGTCATATGCAGTAACGGTTAGTGATACTTTCGAAGGTTAAATTTTTAGTGCTCACTTTATCCCGAACGACCGAGAGTAGAATTAACCTTAGCCGAGCCAACGTGAGCACTGGCTCGCTCGGCAAGCGTGGGTGTTCATATCACGACGCTACCTCGCGAGGAAGCCTTTAATCTTAAAATAATTTTACAAATAAGCTGTGTTAAGTTTTGTGTCTCTCAAATACTAAATAAACATGAACAACTTTAATGTCACGTTGGAAATAAGGTAAGCGAACGAAACGAATGAGCTTCAAACCAAGGATATGTTGTAATGAGGAGAAACAGCAATGATTTTTTAATAATAATTTTTATCGGCTACAGAAAATTCGTCGTTATAATTTAAAATCAAAATAATTCTACACTGTAAAAAATTTTCTCCGTCGATTTACGGAATTTCCGGTAAAAAATTCGCCAGATACCTCCGTGAATTCACGGAATCTTAGTTCTTAATCCAACAGAAGTTTCCGTAAAACAGTTTCGTCACACGGAACCGAGCCATATTTACATTTCTATAATGCTACAATTGCATGTATACAGATTTGCAGATTTACCGGTGATGTTATTAAAATATAACCGTAATATTTACATCTGTGTAACTTATAAATTTTCGATTTTTTGGTACAAGTGTCCGCAGCAGACTTACGGACATATTACGTATGATCCCGTACTGTATATTTACTACAGACATTTCCGTATTTTACTTTTACGGGCACTATTTCCGTATATTAACGGTATATTTCCGTTAAAATTTATCACGGTGTACATGAGAGTATTTCAAGTGATACTGAATGCTGGTGAAATGTTTGGTAAGTTACTAAGGAGTACTAAACGACAGTTGTTAAAAAAAACCCAAAAAAAATTTGGTGGCACTGTTAAAAATAATTTTCGTTGTTTTACGGAGAAGTGCTGGTAAAAAATTCTCCAGAAGTGTCCGTTAATTTACGGAAGGCAACTAGCTCCACGTATGGAAACTCGCATATTTATGTGACTTCTTTAGGATGCAGGCGCATTAATGCGTTTGGTTATTTATTTAGTTCCTTCTCGTAGTTTTTCATGTGTTTAATTAATGAAACATAATTACTTATAACTGTGTTACAAAATAACGTTTCCGTTAGTTAAACAGACGTTTCCGTAAAGTTGCCCGTAAATTTACGGAAATTTTTAACAGTGTACTCGTTATTATTTCTATTTAATAAAATGTGAGAATGTTGAAAAATACTCAGTATAAGAAGTTAAGAGAATAAGCAAAATTTACAATCACATTCCTTAAAAAACGAGACACATTCAAGACGAACTATTTTAATCGTATAACTGAAATATGTATAATTCTTAACTGAAAAAATGGAGCACAATAAATTTAGATCATAATATCATGTTTACAAAATACCGTATTTTTTAAGAGACTAGCTGACCCGACAGACGTTGTCCTGTCATAACGATGACTATTGAAATCTAATTCTTATCCGTATATATTGTCCAAATCGCTGAGGTTAAATTAGAAATAATATTATATGGTTGTTAAGTATTCTTAAATAAGTATTCTTAAATTTTCTAATTTTCCGCGCAAATTTAAAATTTTTTTTTTATAAGAACCTTCTCCTGACAATAACAAACACAAAAAAAAAAAAATAGTGAAATCGGTCCAGCCGTTCACGGGTAATGGTGTGACCAAGGGAATTAGGGATTCATTTTTATATTTATGTTAGTTACGTTCATGTTTTTCTAACCAAACTTACCAAAACTTTTAATATTAGGCGTAATGGCTCTGAACTAACCGTGGTGTACACTAAGAAATTCAATTTTTATTGCTATTATTATTATTATAACTCCGATCGAAGCATTTGTTTTAAACGATATTCAAATTTTTTACATCCTCTTTGTCAAATGTCATAATGTTACATTAAAAAAGTTTATATTGTCCAAAGCTCTAAGGTTAAATTAGAAATAATATTATATGGTTGTTAAGTATTCTTAAATTTTCTAATTTTCCGCGCTATTTCTTAATTTTTCTCTTTCATAAGAACCTTCTCCTGACAATAACAAACACAACAAAAAAAAAATAGTGAAATCGGTCCAGCCGTTCAAGCGTGATAGCGTGACCAAGGGAAATAGGGATTCATTTTTATATATAGAGATTATACTACGAACAAACATTTGAAATTAGCCGTGATAAAAATTAAGCCACAAACACGTTGATAATTCTCCATTTTAAGAGCCGCGTACATTAACTGCACTACCAAACATTCATCTTCGGCGCATTGTTGAATCAGAATTTTCGTTTCGTTTCTGTAGGGAGGGAAAGAGTTAATGTTATTGCAGCGTGGGAAGCGCAAATCAGTGACGTCATGTAAGCTATCGTGCCGAACCATCAGTTACCAAAGCTCGCGGGCTGTATTCTGCTTGTTGTCAGCGCGATGGAAAAATAACCGCAATGCCGCCCAATTACGCGTTAATGCTCGTTTAGAGTGCCCTACACGAGCCTAATAGCCTCTCGGTAATTATGACGCGGGATGGGAAACGTCGGTAAATAGCAGATATTTTAGCAACGGAATAAGCTGATAATGTGGCCTTATTGCTGACTAGAGGCCGTAGCCGATATGATTTCTGACCCGCGCGTTTTTCACCGTGCACGTGTTTCGAAACGATCCCGTTCCTCGCAAACAAAGCAGACATTATAATCGAATAGTCGAGAAAACGTCTCTTTATCAAGGCCGATTTTTTTATGGTTCTACAAAATAAAAAGCCGTACGATAGAACGTATAGCTACATATGTTCGTTAATTCAAGAACGGCAAATTAAAACATAATTCTAATCCCCGGCACCTAACACAAACAAACTCAACAAACCAGTTTATATGTAGCAGTTAATTTTTCTTAACGACTTTTGTTACCCTTGACTACGAATTCAATTTAATAAAAGAAATTTTAGACTATTTTGTAGATTCAATGAACCAATAGCAACACACATATTCCAAACAGGGGCATCATTTAGGGGTTGGGCAAGGGGAGTTAGGAATGCCCCCCTCCCCACCTGAAATAAGAATTTTAACTGTATAAAATTTATTTTTTGTATTTTTAAATGTAAATAATGCTAACTTAAGCACATAAAACTGAAGTTTTATTATTAAAATTTCTGATTTATACATGCTTAATTAATCAAAAGATGCAACAAGGTCACTGTCACCGAAAATAAAATCTTGCTTCCGCCACCCCCCCCCCCCTTAAGGAAAACCTGAAATGACGCCCCAGATTCCATGCCTTATTTTTGCTCACCATACTGTGCAGGCCATGGTTTTAAATATTTCCTTTTACGTTAGCACACAGAAAGGATGGATTTAATTAATAATAATATAAAAGACAGCATGTCGTATTAACAATCACCAAGGACAAAGAAATTTCACGGAAATTGTCTGCATCGGTTTGTTTAAATTCCTTGTGTCTACACGTGCTACTCTGCTTCGTGATTATCAGCAGCGATTCTTTGTGCAGAGGAATAGCTTTTTTGGCTGTACCAATGATATTAGGATTACTGACACACAGTGGCGGCTCCTGGGTTGTTGACAAGTGGGGTTGTAGATAGTCGGAGCTGTACACTCTTGATGAACGCGCCGTAGACCAACGACCATGAAATATCTGCCGGCTTCTAGATCTTTTGTGACCACTCAGTAGTATAGGGCACCTCACACCAGCGTGTCAGTGGCTGTAGAGTCAACCAGTGCACAAATCTGTACAGATCTTGGTAACTTCCAACGAGCTATATAGTTAACATAGAGGGGCGGAAACGCTTCCATAGTGAAGCCCAACTGAACGGCTGTTTTCACCCCAGAAAACATGGCGAACAGCAGAGTGGCCAACATTATGTTTAAAATCCGTCATTATGTTCGAATAAAATCCGTTACTTTATAGCTCCACCATATTCCCGCTTAACTCAGGAAAAAATGCCAATAATTATTGTAATATATTATACTGTAATAAAGTTTAAATAAGCATAATCGCTCTCGTCTCTGACCCGGAAATAAGAGTCCGCCATTTTATCTAGAGTCAAAATATCACGTTCAATTGGGCTTCACCTCAGAGCTTTGGAGATTGCTGTTTCCGCCCCTCTATGTTTACTATATAGCTCGTTGGTAAATGCACAGCCCTACCTGGCAACAACCCACGAGTCGCCACTGCTGGTACACCATTCACCTGTGGTTCGTGGCTAGAACCGCAAGACATGTATGAGTCAAAACATCCAACCACAGTCCATGAAGCACAGCTTCGGCTGTACACGCTGGGCATTGAAACTAGATGCTGCAAAAATATTTTCGGGGAAGTTGAGGGAGTGAGACTTTGGTCAGCGTTTCAATATCGAGGTCTTTGGTGCTGGTTGGGGGTGGCATGAGGTGAGTATGGAATGAGGGAGCGGGAAAGGCGAGAGATCCCTGAGAAAACGCGCCGACCACGAGCGTCGCCCGGCACGATTACCAACATGCGATTCCAGGGAACGGCATCGCCGGGAATCGAACCCGGATCTCCTTGGTGGGAGGCGAATGGTCTGATCATTCGACCCCCATGGCCCTCGCGATTGTTGACGGTCCCCTCTATCACTAATCGAACGGCAAATATACATACATACATACATACATACACACACACACACACACACACACACACATATATATATATATATATATATATATATATATATATAATGACACTGTTAATGGAAAACTTGCATTTGCTCAAAAAATTTTTGATGACTACACTCAGCTTTGTCTAAGTCGTAATCGGTTTTTTCTAGCAAGTATACGTATGCAAATGCGGACTCCACGGTGATTTTGTAGCCACACTAATGTTTCTGTTCCGTGGTCAGATATCTCGCCTTTAGCTATGACGATCTGGGTTCGGTTCCCAGCAGGAGAATCTCTTCAAATTTCACACATGGAAAATATGACGGACGTTTTCGTCAGTCAGCGGGTTTTTAGGGGTTTTTCTCTGTTCCCTTTACCTTGCACTATGCCACTTCTTCAACTCATATTTCATAATATTCTTCACAAACCATTTACATAACTGTACTCCTGTAAGCGTTTCAGAGGAAGGCCGGGGTTCCATGTAACATCTTATTCTTTCAGACTTTTATCTCGAGTGCTGTATAACCTGAAAGATCGTATTAAAACAAAATGCAAGACTGTACAAAAAGCTATGCATTAATTACTGACTTCCGGTGTGTCTTCTTTTCAGTCAAGTATGCATAGAATCACATGTACCAGGTGAACCTAAACATATGATAACTGACACTACCGGGTCGATATTGTCTTACTACTTTAGTTTACCCGCTAACTGTAGTAGTGATGCAAATTATGGGATATGCAACTAGCTTTTTAAAAAAAGCACTAGCACAAGAATCCGTGCCTGATAAAAATAGCGTTCGGTAACTCACAAGTTATGGCCCACAGTATAGTGTGGCTAGATTATTGTTTCTGTTCTTTTTGCTGTCATTATTATCTTTTTTTAAGTTTAAACGAGAGCAGATATGAGAAATCTGCTTGGCAGTTTTGTTTAAAGTGGTTTTTTGCCGTAATATCGATTTTTTTTAAAACAAGACCTTAAACGTTTTTAACTAAAAAGTCAATCAACCAGAATTTCGTTAATTACATATATAGGTAAAACTACAGTACTTACTGCCGTGAAAAAAATCAGCCAAACTTGGAGTAGACGAATTGTTGTATAAGCTTTCGTTTAAGCGTAAAAAATAATTTCGATAAAATAGTAGAAAACATGAGAGGACGGCCATAACAACATCTGTCACCACGCCAACATTTTTCGACCGTAGGCCTGCACACCATTCGACGACCCGGGAAAACGCCTACTTTAAGAAGTACGCAGGATAGACATTAACATCACTCTCTTTATTCAACTACAAACCAATTGCGTACACCAACATGGGTTTCATTAGGGCTCCACGGTCACATTTCATTCACGAGTCGCCGCCAATATTTCACCACGGAGTGTATTTACCTCCGGAGAAACGTGAAGAAGCCGGATGTATTATTTAAGAGGTTTCTTCTCGCAATAAGGAGGGGGAAGCGAACACATTTTTCCTTCTCTCCTCGAGCAGCAAAGTCTGTTTGTCTGGCGGGGCCAAGGCAACTCCGAAGGGAAATTAACTGTAGGAAAAAAAACTAGGGGTGGGGCAGGATTTCCTACAGAATAGGGGTTGTGAAAATGGAGGGGGGGGGGTGGACTAAAACGTCGGTCACGATACTTGCTCTACGAACTCTCTGGAACTGTGCTGGAGAAGGATTGGTTGGGAAATGGCCCGTGGGAGAGGGAAAGGTTTTGGAGAGTTGCAGAGAACTGCGAATTGATCGCCTTACAAAAGAGCACATCTTACCTTTTAAGGGCATTTGCACGCGTGTCAAATGTCCTATAAAAGGGTCGCTTGATTTCCGAGAAAATATTTTAAAGGCGGGCTGCAATACACAACCCTTTAGCCTATTTGATTACCCCAGTGACGGAACGAGAAAGCTCTTTCACGGATTGTGGCTCTACATACGAAACCACGACGTTCGGTGTTCCAATAAACATGTTGTCAGAGCGTACTTAAATGAGAAATGAAATCGTATAACTAAAGGAATGCTACAGATTCTCTCTCTCTCTCGTCGCCACCCTGATCGTAAATACAAAACATTAAATAAATGAAGCAAAGACAAGAGATTATTTAAATATATACAAAAAACTCCTACTGTTAATATTTGAGGAGTGTTTGTGGAAAACGATATAAGTGTCAGAAAATCACATTTGAGGTTTTCCATTGAAAGAATTACACATCTCGTTGCCAAACCGTTGGACGTGAGATAAATGTCAACAATACATAGTTCAGCTCAAACAAACGTCCGTAGAATGCACATGGCGTAACTCCATAACTGTCGACATGGAGAATGATGCAAGTGCCACTTGAAGAAACATTTTTCAGAAATTTTTCTGTAACAGTTCTTTTCACACATACAATTCTGTAACTAAATGTAACACAGCATCCGAATTACAAAATTATTTGTGACAGGCTTTTTAATAATTTTTTTCATTTCCTGGAAAACTTACTATTTGGCACTTATATCGTTTCCCACAAACACTCCTGAATTATAGTAGCCTATTACTTTCTTCATGTAGGTCAGTAATTAAGTTTATTTTAATATTCGTAGAAGAACTTTTAAGACATCGATGTAATTACTCATACTTTCTATCAGGGTTCACGTGTAAACATCCTCATTCATTATCTTTGTTTTCGGCGCGCACCAATCGCAAGTAGAGCGTAGTACGCCGCCATGAGGTCAGTGTTCGTGTAGCTTCGAAACTAGCAGCACGTGAAATAAATAAATACGAGGGTTATTATTTTTCAACATCCGATCGGCTATAATAAAAAAACGGGCTTGAATTAGAAAATTATTTTAATGTCAAAAAAACGTATAACTTTACATAATATTTTTCCACATAATCACCGTGCAGATTGAGATATTTGTCGTACCGATACACCATCTTGCCCGATATCCTCTGCAAAGAATGATGCCTCCTGCCTATTCAGCCACGTTCTAACAGTGTCCTGCAGTTCATCATGGGTGTTGAAGCGTCGTCCTCCAAGCCACTTTTTCAACATGGAGAAAAGGAGGAAGTCACTCGGTGCCAAATCCGGACTGTAACGAGGGTATTGGTAAGCTGGTGCATCGGTACGACAAATGCCTCAATCTGAACGTAGATTATGTGGAAAAATAGTGTAAAGATGTACGTTCCTTTTGACATTAAAATAATTTCCTAATTCAAACCCGTTTTTTTATTATAGCCGATCGGAGGTTGAAAAAAAAATAACCCTCGTTAGTTGTGTTACACTAGTGTTTTATTTTACGTGTGTCGACCCCCGAAGACATAACCAGGCGTCGCCGTGGCCTCCACAAGGGTGCAGCGTATAGTGTGTAGTTATATAATACCTACAACCAGCAGGACATCAGCGCCCAGCAGGGTAGCCGCTGGGTCGTCGACCACACTCCCTGAGGCTGGGATCTCATGCTCGTGTTCCGCCGAGCTGGCCGTCCATGTGGAACTGACGCCTAAGGGTATATCCGTCTATCATTTCACCCCTGACTGCAGCATCGCCAAAATCCCTGCACACTGGTTGCGTCAAGTATAAATATGTAATACATAAAATATTAAAATATCGAATACTTATCGCCATTTAATAAAAGCCCTAACCTTAATACCAGATATGTATACAAATTGACACAACACTGTAAGATGTGATGCTACTATAAATATGCATTTCCATTTCCACCTCTGGCTATGCATTCGTGATACAAATCTGAAAATTGTATGCACGAGAAGAGAAACGTCATCTTAAGTTTGATTTGAAAGTTGGACTGTAAATATTTTTGTCACATCATTTCATGTTCGAGTTGAAAATTTGACTAGAAATATTTTTGTCACATAGTTTCATGTTCGAGTTAAAAGTTGGACAGTAAATATTTTTGTCACAACGTTTCATGTTCGAGTTAAAAGTTGGACAGTAAATATTTTTGTCACATCGTTTCATGTTCGAGTTGAAAGTTGGACTGTAAATATTTTTGTCACATCGTTTCATGTTCGAGTTGAAAGTTTGACTAGAAATTTTTTGTCACATCGTTTCATGTTCGAGTTGAAAGTTTGACTAGAAATATTTTTGTCACATCGTTTCGTGATCGAGTTGAAAGTTGGACTGTAAATATTTTTGTCACATTGTTTCATGTTCGAGTTGAAAGTTTGACTAGAAATATTTTTTGTCACATCATCTTAAGTTCCAGTAGAAGGAACGCCTACAAATATTTTTGTTACACCGAAGTGTCGAACTATCCAATTAGCAGTCTCTATCTTTAGTGTAACTTCGGGAGGGAACAGTTTCAAGAGCGCAATTTCTACGTCACCGCCCATCAGCTGGCCGCCGTCCCACGGGTATCAACACATCCTCCTATAATCAAGCGAGATCCCGCGTTCTCCCACACCCACCCGTTCTCCGTTTTTGCCGCAAGCTCTGAATTCCAACCTCACCGCGACCGCCGCCTAATTGCACAAAAGCCAGAACGGTAATCGAACCAGATGATGCTGCGGCTCGCGATGATTACGTGGCGAAAATTCTGGCCGGTTTGCACTTAGCCGTGGCCACGCACCCCCGCGTCTTTAGAAGTCCTCGAGGTTCCTTTTTTATCTCACGAAGGCGACTGGTGATAATGGTGCACACGTGATGAACTATACCACCTTTATAGGCAACGCTAGGTAATTGGCGCTCTGATTTCCTTGCAGTTTTATTCTCCCTCTACAGGACTTTAGGTGTTGAACCTACACAGTTTCAAACAAAAGTTTATGTTACCTTCCAATTTTAATATCATAGGTTCCTAGACTTAAGATTATGTTGCAGATATTTTCAATAATATCTTTTAAGTAGTGCAGATTATAACACATCTATGTGTCAGAAATTTTTGAAGGTACAGTGATATAGATATTGAGTTTTGATTCGTATACTGTTTTAAATTTATGATACAAATCCCACATTTTAATTATTGCATGCTTTAGTGACGAGTAAACTAATTTGATTATTTTAGCGTAAATTATTCCCAATAAAAAGAAATTGGAAAAATCAATTATATAAAATTACAGGAGTAAGAAAATTAATAATACTATACCGACAGTGGACTTAAATTTTTGTTAGGTGAAATTTTGTTTTATAGACACTGTTCTGTAAAGTCAACCAACAACCAAACGATTATTTTTATTTTTCGTTTCCGCTCAGTAGGCCTGTGTAAACAACAATTTTTAACAATTTTTAAGGGATTTAAGTAATGTTAAAAATTCTACTCAGTTATTAACAGCTAGGTCTTAACCGCTGGTGAGAAATAACATTAGATGAGTATAGAGGAACCTAAGAATTAAGGCCAAGGAAACGAGAGATCCTCGAAAATGTCCGTCGACCTACGACATCGTCCGGCATGAATCTGATACGCGAAAATTCAGTCGATCCCGCCAGTAATTGAATACAGGTTACCTTGTTTGGAGGTGAATACTACAGAACCCTGGCCCTTCCTGAGTGGATTAGATTGTGTTTCTAAAAGCCGTACTATATGTTAAAAAATGCACAAGCATAATTTTAAGTGTTTTTTTTTCTGTGTCGTAGATAAATATGTTGCAAATAAGTTTAGCAGCAACCAGTTTATGATCTAGATGAACAATTATCTTAATTATGTTCCTTGAATCAAGTTAGCAGGGCGCTTACATATAATATGATTTTTGGCTTGTGTTACACTTATTAGCAAAAAATACATAAATGATTTATAATTTATGGTTTATATTGTTTGTTTTGAAAAAAATCTCTAATTTAAATTCAGATTTACACTATAAAATATGGATGCAATATTTTTTGGTTGGGAATTATTTATTCAAATTGTAAAATTCATTTTTAAACAGATAGTTAAATCCTTATATCCAAGAGGTGATGGGACTAAGGGGCTGCGGTGGTCGAGGGGTCAGACCTCTTCCCTCCCACCAAGGCAATCCGGGTTCGGTTCCCGACGGGGTCAGTCCCCGGATTTTCGCATGTGGGAATCGTGCCGAACGATGCCGTTGGTTTGCGGGTTTTCTCGGGGATCTCCCGTTCCCCTCACCTCTTCATTCTGGCGCTGCTTCATACTCACCTCACGTCATCTTTCACCACCGCTGAAGACCTCGATGTTAAGCGCTGACCAAAATCTCTCACTCACTCTCACTCTTGTTGGTCAGCTAGATTTCGCGCCCATCTCGTAAATATTATTTTTCTTAACTTACCTCTAATTATTATGTATTTTTTCAATGCACCATATTCTTAAACCCTTAATAACAAAAAAAATTATTAAAATTTTAAAATGAAAGTTAATTTTCAAAATTGTATGCATTTTCCGAAAAAAAAAAAATGTTACAAACATTAATAAACTATTGATTTCACTTGGTCAAATAAACAAGTATGTTTTATTAGTATATAACTAACGAATAAAGTTATGAAAACTATAACTTTCATTGTCTGAAGTTAAAGATTGTTTAAACAAATTAAAAACCGTCTTTTACTTTAAAAGTCAAAACACTCACTATTACTAGATGCACGCTGTCGTAACCAATATTTAACCAATGTATACTGCTAACCTTTGAATCAACGCGGCTGAATTTCCACCTCATCGTTCCGGTGAAAGCAAAGCCCTGTAAACGTCAAAATTACGACCACCAATAGGCAACATTTAACGATGTAATAAAATAAACATTTAGCAATTTTAAATGGAGTAGTGGCGAACAGTGGAATTTATTATTTTGTTTAACAATAGCAAAACTACTCTACAGGCAGAAAGTAGTGGTAAATTACACCCAGAGGTACATTAATTTTACTGTAAGATTTTGGTATGCGCGTATAAATTGTATATTCCACGCAGTATAAACGCTCAGAATTTATTGATTCCAAGTTAAGCCTCATAGCCAAGAATAAGCGTAAATATTGCATGAAAAGAAATTCCACATTTTATTCTTAGCATTTTAAGACACCTTATAGTCTTAAAAGGAATTATTTATAAGTTACAAAAAATGTTTGACATACAAACCAGAAATAAAATATATTTGACGTTCTTGCTGTTCTGCACGTTTGTATCTGAGAAGAAAAATTATGGAAGTTTCCTCCGGAAAACAAAGAGAACTTGACTTTTTGAAGTTACAGGGAAGCGGGACACAACCATTACAGTCCTGTGTTTCTCAGTAAACTTGAGCAATGCGTACGGATTTATATATATTATAAAATAAGCCGAAAATAATAAAACAATAAATATTTAATTCTTACCAGTATTTTTCATAACATCTTGTTCTTAACATACAAAGACTTGTTTTGTTACAAAAAAAGTGGATCCTGCTGATTAAGCATTACTATTTATTAATATTATGTTGTATACATGGTACTTATAAAATTTATTTACTTTGCTACAAAATATTTAAGTACTTATTGTTAACATAACTCAAGTTATTTGAAGTTGAAGCACAAAATGTTGACAAAGACTAGCTTCTTCAATTTAACTTACGAGATTAAACTTTGAAGTATTGATTCGGAGAGAAGGCCACCCTATCACCTTAAGTAAAGAGAACATTTTAAATTCATTAAAATATTATTAAGTGTTACAAATAATTCCCGTGACTAACAATTTTATTACTGTACAGACTCGTTCACTTTGAATTACGTTACTAGGCAATAGTTATCAAATTCAGCTGCTACACTATAGTTAGATGTATGCAGATTTCGCGTCGTAATCTGACAGCAGACTGGTCTGCAAATGGCTTTGTGCTCTGCTGTTTGCTGATAGTTTCGGTTGCACGCCTGAAAAAATTTATCAACCAGTGATTTAAGTTAAGAAGACGCTCCAGTGTTTAAGACGCATATATCCAACCCGCATTAATCCCATATAAATCAACGCTAATATTACCTCCACTATATCAATACAAGTATTTCACATATCAACATTATCTTCGCGTTTTATGAAAGAGACAGTCGTTCTGATTTTCGCTGCGTTCGCCAAAGTCAAGTATAAAGAATGGTAGACTATAAATTTTACAAAACTTTTTTTTGTATTATGTTTTTAATGTAATCGTTTGTTGTACTAAAATTTGCAGAACGCAGAGAAAATAAGAACGACTGTGTCTTTGATAAAGCGCAAAGAAAATGCTGATGTGTGTAATACTCTTATTGCTATACCGAAGGTAATATTAGCCTTGATTTGTATTGGGTTAATAAGGGTTACATACATGCGCCTGAAACACGGGAATGGCCTCTTACAAGGTAAAATTCCGAGTATTCAGTAATGCGGACACACACACACACACAAAGATAGCAAAGGCTGGCCAGAATAACTAGGGACAACCGATTTTCGTGGAAACGTTTTTGTCCCAGTTAGTTTCATCATCTCATATGAATATCTGCTGTTCCGCTTCTGAGTTATTGGCAGTGTGTCTTTGTGAAGTGATGTCTCTCATTTGTCTAAGCCAATCCCAGCTAAGTCACTGCTACACCACACGTCTGTGATTTGCGGGTTAGAAACACAAGACATGCGAGAGTTAAAACATACTATCTCTAGAGATAATGGTTAGAGATGGTGAAATTTCGCGAATTCAATGACCTGCATGTTAGAATCAAATGTCCTATGCATACTCAAGTCCCGACCATTTGTCCACTAGCTGCTACTAAGTGGAATACCATACAATGAACGAATAGACAGGGCTTCAGTATGGATAGTATATTTCATTCTACCATGCAGGTCATTGAATTCGCGAAATTTCACCATCTCTAATGATTAGGGCCCTGTAGTTTTCGCGAAAAGATTTTTGCCCCACTTTGTTTCAGTGTCTTACGTGCACACCTGCAGTTCAACTCCATGGCTATTGACAGAGTGTTTTTGTGCAGAGTTGTTATTCATTTGACTGTGCCAATCAGTACACGGATAACAGCGACACATCACGTCTGTGATTTGCGGGTTTAACCTCCAGACGCTGGGTGTTACGGCATCCAATCACTGACCACAAAGCAGAAATGCAGGTGCACACGTAAGGCACTGAAACAAAGTGCTGCAAAATTCTTTTCGCGAAAATTACCGGGCTCTACTAATGATGGTATACAACGAAAATGTTCTGCGCCAACATACACTTGAAAACGCTATAGTTAATTACAATTGGTGTACGTCTTGACCAATGTAGCTGTCTGCAGACCAATAACAGGCATCAGTAGAGATGATGGTATATCGCGAAAATGTTTTGTGTCAACATAGCCTTGAAAACACTGACACAACGTAGCTGTCTGCAGACCAATAACATGCATTAAATATTAAAATAGCGGCATTCTTATTGGCTCAGTCAAATAGGGCAGTAGCTCCACGTACAAGGAAAAGCCAGTAATCTTTTGATAAGTTGAACGTATGTTGTAGCCTAGCAAATAGTCAAGTTTTCCCGCGATAAACCATCATCTCTAGGCATCAGATATTACAATAGCGGAATTATTATTGGCTCAGTCAATTAGGGCAACAGCTCTACGTACAAGCTAAAGCCAGTAATCTTCTGGTAAGCTGAACGTGCATAGAAACCCAGCAAACAGTCAAGGTTTCCCGCGATAAATCATCATCTCTAGTCATGAGCTAGCTATAAAAATGTTAGAAAAACTAACAGTAAACAACTTTTGTATTTAAAAAAATTGTTACATTTACAACTTTTTTCTGTATTGTTGCGATTTCTTTTTTAAGATTAAAATTCTAGGTTGTGAGTTTATAAATGTTTTCTAAATGATGGTTTATCGCGGGAAAGTATGACTGATTATTGGGTTTCAATGTACGTTCAACTTACCAGAAGATTACTGGCATTTGCTTGTACGGGCAGCTGTTACCCTATATGACTGAGCCAATAAGAATCCTGCTATTGTAATATTTTACTCCTCTTACTGGTCCGCAGACAGCTACGTTGCGTCAGACGTACAACTGTCAGTCATACAGTCGCAAGAAACTACAACATTTAAGAACTGTACCATCATCTCTAACCATCATCCCTAACTATCACTGACTGTGAAACAGAACTGAAGATGTGCACGTAAGGCACTGAAACGAACTGAGGGAAAGTTATTTTCGTAAAATGTTCATGGCCCTGCTTATTCACAATAATTGCGGAGCTGACTATCAGACACGAGCTACAAGCAGCCGACCGATGTTTCTGGTCGAACGAACCCTCGGCCACAGACTAAATAGTAATACAGACGTGAAATGACGTGGCGGCTCGTTTGATATAGGCGAACTTGGCCGCTTATTGGCTGCCCGAGGCTGTAGACTCCAGCCCCGTGTCTGTTTGGCTCCTGCATGTTACTACAGGTTTCCTATTGGCCTGGCTGCCGACTAGCAGAGCAGCTGCCTTACGCTGATTGGCAGTAGGTGT
>PNEQ01023271.1:0-17617 GCA_003012365.1 Medauroidea extradentata
CCGACTCAAACCAAGAGGAGGCTGAGCTGAGGGTCTCAGTCGGGGGACAGGTCAGTGGGCGAGATCCGGGGATGGGTGGCCCTTGGCTCTCTCGCTAGCTTCTGTCTTCCTTTGGTAGGTGACATGGAGGCGCAGTTCTGCGTTCCGCGAAAGGGTTCGCGCGGTTCCAACAGACTGTTAGCTGAAGTACACTGCGTGGTAGAGCGTGATCTCTCCCCTCGCCCATGGGGGCCGGGCGCCGGGATGGCCTAGGCTAAGAGGCACCGTTAACAAAGAAAGCCACACGTCAGTGTGAGTAAACATGGTATGACACAAAGACAAGAACAAACCGTTCTTGCTAGACCAGGGCCGTAGCTGCAGGCCAATATGAGCGTGCCTTACTAGGGAATTCTGTAGAAAACAGAGTGGCAAGATGCAAGTTTCTTCCACTCTGCGTAATGTGGTTGCCTCAATGTCTCCTGCATCTTAGCTTCTGCTTGTACCTGCGATCTTTGTTTAGTGGCATCGTCCCATGAAGTCGACTTGGGAACTTTCTAACTGAAATACACTACTGGATTTACTACGTGTATGATCTACAATTTTTGACATTTTTCTTACTAACAACTATCTGAAGGAGTAAGATTATTCCCAAAAATTGATGCATATTCTAGTTTCGAACAAATTAAAGCAAAATAACCTGCATTTGAAAGAATCAGGGTTAGATGCACAATATGAAATATACTTCATTTGTCACAAGATTCTATTTGAACAGCCATTCCGTATGTTAAGGATGTTACATTTTAGTTTGTTTCTACCTTAAATTTTTATAAAGGTATACATGACTCATTAATTCTAGTAAGAAATACTAAATTAACAAACAAAAACCAGTTGTGGATGAAATTTGTAGTTTTGTATTATAAGAGGTGTGAGAATTTTTAAAGAAAGAGTGCTGTTACGGTTGTTACAAAATTTGGAAACTATCAGATGAGAGAGTTGAGTATAGTAGAATTCAGGTCACCCTAGCTGTGAAATGAATTCATACTGTTCTTAATGATTTCTAGAGGTTTTAAACAGCTGCTGAAAATGTAATAAATAAAATTTTCATAACAGTAAATGTTTTACACAGTTTTTCTGCTGTTACAGATGTTAGACACTGGTGTTACGGATGTTACAAGTGACCCTATATAAACATATTTTTGGTTTTTGTAAACATGACTTACTCTTTTTTACTATACCATAACTTCAAGTAATTAAAATAAGAAAAATCACAATTCAATCTGATTTTGGAATTCATAAATCAGTCTCGTTCCCATTGATTTAACATTTGGCGTAGGCAACACTGAACTTATTTGAACCAAATTAATGTTAGTTTGATAATTTTCATCTGTTAAATTGTTCCAGATTTCCCATAACTTTTTAGAAACATCACTCCAACTTCACCCATGTGACACACAGCTGACGGACTCCTTATGAAGGCCTATTTGACAGACAGCAACATATTTGTGTGGAAGTGAATGTTAGGGCCCTCAACGTGAATAGTGACAGTAATGAAAGTTCCAGGAATGATACACTGTGGATCTACAAGTTTCTAAGTTCCCAATCTTTTGAAATGTCATTTCTATCACCATCTTGTTCTTCAGTGTCACTTTGGGTTTCCCTATCAGAACAAACATCTTTGAACCGCAATGGAAACTTCTTGCTGTCTGCTTTGCTTAACTTTCACTTTTCTTTTTTCTCAACTGTGTGTGAATCTTGCCAAAATGTGCTCATCATCAAATCTTTCAAAATGATGGTAATTCCTAATACCTGAGATTTACTTCACAGGTTCCCATCTTTTGTTCAAAAACAAACTTGTCTCTTTTGTATCACTTTCTGGTACATACAACACTTGTGTTTTTTTTAACCAAATATGTTGCATAAAAATATAAGACTCTGGCTGACTCTACTTGAGTGGTTCTGGCTTCAACAGCGGTTCAAACTGTTCTTTTAATTTGACCACCAATTGCATCAACAGCACCCTTACCATGTCATGCAGTGAAAGTATCCCACTGAACTGTTTGTACATCAAAGTCGTCCACTAGAAGGCACATGTTAAAAACAGTAAACTTGCTTTTAAATTGTGATGCACAATTATCTGAGAATATACGTAAATTGTTGAGTTTCCATTTTGGATGGCTTTGCATGAAATCTGCCAAGACACTTTTAAAAAATGTCCATGCTGAATGTTTTGAATGACTTAAGTCGTCACTTATTACAACATAAGATTCAGTTTGCAACCACAAATAGCAGGTGAAAATAGTTACTTGTGAATTTTGCCAGTGAGCACTTCGTACTTCGTCCTGAGATACTAAACTACGTCTAATTCTCAGCATAATCTACCTGAATTAGCCAACTGCTTCACCCTTCTCCAAGTTCTTTTTTCTTTCTTCAAAAAATTCTTCTAATTTTTTCTTCACAAATGTGTGACTTTTGAAGCTTGCAAGAACCAAATGAATTTTTCTTACGAGGTCTTCAAGGATCCGGTGTTCTCCTTCACTTGTAACCAACCATCATACTTTTTCCATTCCTTCCATTTCACTTGCTGAGATAGATCAGTCAGTTTTTAAAACAACTTTTATGTCATGATAACATGTTTCACAGTTATTTTACATACAACATTCGCTTTCTGGTTCATAGCACATTTCTTCTAGCAATGTTTTATGGGTTACAGAAGACCCCGAAATTTCACACTTCAGGAAATGGCATTGCTCAAAAATTTAAAGTTAGCTTGTATACAGACACACACATTATGGGGTGTGTTACTTACAGGAATTATATATTTTGGGAATAACTCGTGGAACTTTGATAGAGATATTTTAATTTTGGGTTTTTCCATAAAACGTTTATTGGCTTCTGAGACGGCCATGACTAAAAAGCACTTTTGCTTTTGAGACTTTTGGCCAGTAGTTTTATCAACTGATATGTAGTCCCTAAATTTGATGGTGCTTGCCAGCTAATTTCATCTGTTTCAAGAAACTCTCGCATTTTGTCATCAATATATTTAGGAAGTAAACGAGTCTTTGATAGTTTGGTCACAGTATAAAGTTCTGAAGAGCTATTAAATGTTTCCTTTACAAGCTGCCGAACATCTACTCTTTTCTTTTGAGGACTAAGTGAAAGATTTCTTTCTGCTTTGAAGACTGCTTTCCGAAGAGTACTTGCGGATGCATAGGAGCCAATAATCCTGTCAGGAACGTTACTGTTGTGGTTCAATTGCTTTTTTTTTTATGCTTTCTTTTTGCACCAATTTCTTTACCCTGATTCAGATAATTTCCTTTTTTCTGCAGAAATTCTTCATTTCTGGTACATTTTCTCTTTTCTTCTTGCCAAACAACACTGTCTCTGTCTCTTTCCACTTTTCACGATTTTCAGTCTTTAATTTCTCCCGAAATTTGGCAACTCTTCTTGCAGATGATGTTGGTGCCATGATCCTGCAACAACGACAAAGGGCCTTCATTAATATTTATTTATGGTTATAAATTAAATGCAGTAAACTAAAAGTAGACTATACAAGTCTTCTTAAACATTCAAATAGGCTTTATGATCCCCATTTATGAAATATTATATGCTTTACCTTGTACATCATTTAAATTAGTTAGGTTCTAACTGAATTCTAGGATTTAGTAGATTACTGTAGACACACAATTGTGTTTATCAAATAGCTCCTTGTATCATATTGGAAAGTGATTAATTAAACACTCGTTGCTACAATATGTATAACATCCGTAACACCTATTTATCGGTAGTAAAAACCTAGAAAAATGTATTAAATGGGGTTAAAGTAAGTTTGTAAGCAGTATGTTAACCTAAATTGCAATGTAAACTAATAAAGCTGTAATGCACCAAAAATGTTTTACTAATTTTTGTTACAGATGTTACACTCCATGCCTCTTCCATTAAAAACTCATAAATATAAGGTAATTTACTTGCCAATTGTCTTGAAATTTAGTATGATGAAAGACCAGCCATTACTTCTAAAGCAGAGCAAAATGTCTTGGAGGTAAACAGCCGATAAATTGCAAAACAGGTATGCCAACTTCGTCATCTTTTTATTAAAAGTCCTTGTGTTGCAGTAACCTCTGGTTTCAAACTGTAAAATAAATACTTAGAATTTTTTTTTAAATATTGTTATGGATTCATTAAATATGAACTATCAAGAGCATACGCAGGGAAATAAAATATGGCAATTATTAAATTTACTTTTTTAAGTTACATGATTTCCTGTTTTATACAGAATGGCTGTGAAGCTCCCTTTAAAATAAAACATTTTCCAGTAAATAAAATTATTTAGACCTCTAATAACAGGTTCAGACAGTACATTTTGATCATTTATTTTATTTTACATTCTTAATAACATCATGCTTCCTAGAAAAACTGATTAGCTGAATTTTTTGACATTTAAAAATAATTTATTATTGACACTCCAAACAGTTACTGCGCCAATGTCTTGTAGGCAGTTACAATTATCTACAGAATTAATAACTTTGGAGATTTTAAATCATGTGCAAACAGTGACACAGTGCAAAATTTGATTACTTCATGCATGCCATCTATAAATATAATGAATAAGAATGGAGATAAGCAGTTACCGTGTGGAACCCCAGATAAGATAACTTTATGTAATGATAGTCTATTTAACTCTTTAACTTGGAAACTCCTGCTTGTTAAGTAATTATTAAGCAAATTCACAGTATATTTGTTGATACACACAGTACATTACTTATTTATTCAAATTAGTAATTATAATAATATAAATAATTAAGTAACAAATACCTTACAAAAGTCAAAATAGACTGCCTCAACCTGACCTATGGAGATTACAGCCTTATAAATTCAATTAAAAGATTCTTATAGATCAGCAACAGTTGTTTTCTCTGAGACAAACTCATGTTGAAAAATTAACATTTCATTGTAATAATAAAATATTATATGCTTATACTTTTACAAAAATCTTAGAAAAGAAACATGAAAGGAAAACTGGCCTATACTATGAACGCATTCAAAAAGGAGAGTAACTGTAGTTTTCTTCTGAAAGTTAAGAAACAGACCCACTTGATACACATACATCAAAAATATGTAAAAGAATAGGTGCAAAAATATTTGCTGAACCTTTAACAATAAGATTAGGTATTTCGTCCGGGCCTTCAAAATAGGAAGACTTAAGTTCTTTAATACTCCATAGAACCGTATTAGGACAAATTACCAAACTTGGAGTTAAGGATAGAACTAAACATGATTTAAAACTTTGATTGGAGTTGACATAATAAAGATTTTTAGAAAAAAAAAAAAACATAGCAAATTTTGTAGCAAAACAATTTGCAAAATCTTCAGGGTCAGTTAAATAAGTGTTGAAGTTCTCTTACCCTGAAATTTCAGGAAGTGTAATGCTTGATTAGGTCACAGTATCCTCTTACTCAGTTTATTTTAAGATGAGTGAGAATGTTTGCATTTCTTAATGTTTACTCACATCAATAAAATCAGATAGAAGATGGTTTCACCAAATTTCATTTCTGCACGCATGCTATTGATTCATCGAAGGACGTAAGACGAGGACAAGAGGTGGTTTAGGTACACAATTATCAGTGAAATGAGCCTTAATGATATATTTTGACTGTTCCACTTGCTACTAGGTGACATGCCAATGTCGTCATGTAATAAACACCTTGCAGCATGATTGGTAGGAACTAGGTCAGGAACAATGAAATGTGCAATTCACGATGACTGACCTGCAATGATATCACTTACCCAAACAGTTCCTGGCCAGCAGAAAAACTGGTTTATCATTGTGTCTTAACAATTGTAATTACTTGGGAACAATGCAATGAACCAATTATACAGTATTTACTTTGACTTGTGACAATCATGTCTACTTGTACATTAAATGCCAACAGTGCTGGTACCATGCAAACGTATATTGGATAGCTGACGAATACATCATCTAGCCTATAATCTAACGTCACATGTTAGTAACCACTACAGCCAACTGGATCATTTAGAAATTTGCTAAGGATATTATTAAAAGATGCTAGAATGTTGCTGAAAGTGTATTTACCTTAGTTTAGAAAATGAATTAACACTAATAAGGCCTATACACACACAAATATATAAATAAAGTAGACTCCCGATTATCCATGTGCGAATTCTCCGATTTGCGGATTATCTACGCATAATATTTCACTTGCAATAGTTGAAAAAAGTTGAAAAAAAAAAAAATTTAACATTTTATTTTTGTTATTTATTAATATACGCTGTGTTTACTCGCGTAATATTCACCAATATGTAATGTCCGCAACAGTATTGAAGTTTTAAGTCTTTTCCAGTAGGCGAAACAGTTAGTGCCGCACACAAATGGATTAACTAGAGCAAGTCGCGCGTGAATGGGTTAACGAGACTTTTCTTGGTCAAATATGATATCTGTGATTTTTATAAATAGTGCTTTTAGATTATTAGCGCATAATGTGAATAACCGAGATTGTACTGTTTTAAATTGCTGCTTTATTGCAAGAATAAATTTGACCTTTTTGTATCTACTGAGATCTAAGAAAGGGTAAAAGTGGATTATCCGCAATTTTGGATTATCCGAGGCATCGGCTCCCTCCATTAGCGCGGATAATCGGGAGTTGATTGTATACACTAGATGTGCCTCATCGTCCTTTGCTACCACTGCTATTTCCAGCACCGTCATACTCACCACAGAGGTCTCTGCACTCCCACTCACAACAATGCTCATGTGCCGTGGGCCCATCAGGCCATGTCTATGAGATAACCTGATATCAACACTTCCAGATGTTGGGCCAAGCAGTGCTGACGGGCAGGACTCATGCTCTTCAAGAACAACTGACAGTGTCCGCCTCCCACATGCAGTGACGTTGAGCGAACTCCTAGGGCATTGGGGTGGGTTTTCAGTTTTTTCTAAAGTTTCTATTAGTTTTCTAGGGGGTTCTGAGTTATGGGGTTTTGTTTGTGAGTCTGCTTTCCCTTTTCCTCTTCTGTATTGCCTGGTCTAGTAAGCTGTTTAGCGAGAAGGGTTGCCCCGGTTGACGGCGCTATGTCTTACCCTTTCCTGCCGGTCTTACTTTAATCAATAATAGATTCTACAAAGGCTATGAATGTCTCATTAGGTCTTTGAAAACGTTCTATGTGACGCTTTACGCATCGGAACCTAACTCCGGCCGGACAAATTCGACTTAATACACCTTGTCGAAAACAATTGACTGTGCAACTGCCCTCCTTAGACAGAACTTCCGCCAAAAATTGAGCTAATGGCCCCATGCATTTTACTGCCAAACCTACCAACAAACATTTTTCTGGAACCTGCTTTAGATCTGTAATTTGAGACAATCTAATTAAGAAATCCAGAACAGGTTCTACCTCCCAGCTGTCAACGCAAGGTAAACGTTTAATCAAGTCCCTCGTCCACCGATTGTTATTTTCTTTCCCATTTCCTATACCTACCCACATGACATCCTTCCACCTCTCTTCTTCCTCTCGAAACCAAGTAATTGCACGTTGACGCAGCTCGACTGTGGTTTCATCATCTGTCATCCAGAGACATCTTTCATTCAAATAAATTACTAAATCTGCCCGCCCAAGGCTATATAAAAAATCCGATGGCGCAGACATGCCTGGCGATGTACTTATACACTGCGTCCCAAACACAGTAACCAATTTACTTAGTATAAATACCAAACCCACAACTCACATTTCTTTGCTCGACAGAACCACGAGCGCCCACTTGCCCCTGAAGGGAGCAGAGTGACGCAGTGAACTTGAGCCGAACTCCAAGGAGACGACTATAGAGGCTGAAGGCCTATGTTACCTTTTAACTAAATGCAGACAATATCATTATGCTTCCACCACTCGGCGCAAGTCCCCACCAGTTAAGATAACCAATGCTTGTAGAAAATTAATGAAAGGTTTCCTCTCGAGCAAAGAAAACACGCATGAGAGATCAATAACTTGCATTTAATGCCCAATTTTACCAGGAAAGACAGTCGCCACTCGGTCCATCACGAAATCTGAGCTATCATTGACATTCCACTCTTCACTAACTAATACAGATCTCGTTAACACACCACTCGTTAGAAACTTGTTACAGGCCGGTGCACTTTACCATTTAGTATCCCCATTCATTCCAACCACACTCCCAAACAACAGCTTCGTGAACGACGTATCAAAGGGTCACCGAAGCAGAAGTTTAAAACTGTTACATTCCTTCATTTTTTGGACAACAAGGCCAGATGAACCAGGCAAAGCCAACGTCCATCAGTATATGTTCAAAGAGCCTTCAAACAGGCAAGAACTTCTCCAGCTCCTCCTCCATTCACGACACTGAGACGATAATCACGGCAAGGTGATAAGGCCTCAACCTAAGGTAGACGGGAAAACTCACCAAGGAACTCCACTGATCATCGTGGAAAGCCACTCACTCACAGAACAACATGTCAGATGTTCCTTAAACCAAAGGCTTCGCGGGTCACTCTAGCCGCGTCTTGTGACACACCCGCATGCTTGTGACGACTCCGTCGAACACCTCAGTGCACTAAAACCACACTCTGGCCTCTCGAGTCCTCGATGTTTACTCATTCGCATCTAACCAAAGAGTGCCCACTCTCCACACGCATCGCGAGTCCGCTGCTCACTTCACTCGCGCCCCTACCGCCGGCCGATAGAACTAGGCCTCCCATCCATGGCCAGTGGAGAAGTAGGACCGGCAGGAAAGGGGAAGACATAGCGCCGTCAACCGGTGCAACCCTTCTTGCTAAACAGCCTACCAGACCAGGCAATACAGAATAGGAAAAGGAACCCCATAACTCAGAACCCCCTAGAAAACTAATAAAAACTTAAGAAAAAACTGAAAACCCACCCCACAGCCCTAGGAGTTCGCTCAACGTCAGTGAAAGGAGGTAGCCCCTGTGTCACCCTAGTCGGGAAGAGAGATGGGGAAGTAGTACGGCTTGCAACGTCCATTGTCTGTGCATGCTCGAGAACTGCCTTGTTACAATATAGAAAGCATGGAAATTCATTAAAAGAGCCTAGGGTATTTTTGCTCAAGAAGAATTTGGTGCCATAGCACTAATTTTGTCATTTGTGGAAGCTAAAGTTTCATATGTTGATAAAGAGGTAACATTATCCAATAGCTGTTGGTTGTTGATGTAAACACAAGTGAGTTAAAGTGTATTAAGAAGTCAGCATCTACAGGCCAAAAAAACTGTTTAAGACTTGTTCTAGTTTAAGCAGACACACACACAAAGTCTGAAGTGATATGACTTAGGGTCACAACTACAGAATAATCTCACGCTTAGATTGCAGTACAGAGTTACATTGGCTTTCAGTCTCTCTTTTCAACGCACCGTAACTACCATAAGCACTGTCCTTGTTTTTGTGTGTGCTGTTGCCAAAAATCCAAAAATGTCATGCTCTGACTTCAATCTAAAATTTTGTTGCGTCCAGTGACTAATTTTGGAGAAAAAAGTTCGTTAATATATGCATTTTGCTAACATGTATTTATATGGAGGGTAAAACATCCAAAATTACACACTATAGATAGGCTGCGAGGGAGGAAGTGAAATATTGGTTGAACATATTTCAGTATTTTTTATATATGTACTATTAACGCAAGTATGGAAGTTTTCACAAATACAAACGAACCATTCATGATCTTGGGAAGAAACAACAGCAACACGGTACCTTCGACTAACCTGCAAAGTCGAAACTGAAAATGAAAGGCAAACAAATATAAGGTCGTGATCTATCATTTATGTTCCTTGTGTGATAGTTATTATTATTTTATTATTATTATTTTGGTGTATTGAAATGCACTAATATTAGGGTTACTTAAAATAGATTACATAAACTTCATTATAAAGAACAAACAAAACCAAAAGATCTGGCAACAGTGCACGTCACAAGTGCTGTACTGCAATCTAAGGTTGGGATGTTCTATATCTGTCACTACTTATGGTGCTTCTAAGGTATTTTCTTACTTAGATTTGAAGTTGGTAAAATTTTTAGTACTATTTTCCCTGAATTTACGATGGTACTCTTGTTCGTCCCAGGAGACAGATAGGAATGCACTGATTATGTGCATAGTTAGTTGGACATAGGCTATCAATGAAGCTAATTGTTTTAAATGAGTATTTGTTTCATCATAAGAGTGGTTCACAGCTATCGTATCTACATTTGGTTTAATATTATCAACTGGAGCATAATTATATGAAAAGGCAAATGCAGGTATATCTGTCACAATAGTTAAAACATCAAGATTATGACAACTAGAAGTTAGAATAGCACGGACACTGGCTAGAAATAGATGCAACATGATTCTAAGGTAATCATCTTTGAGTGTGTCTCCAGCAAGACTAACCTAATTTCTAGGAACAACCAATCTGACATTGATTATACTGAATCCAAGACTTCAATGAAGAGTCGCTGTTTGAAAGTCTGAATATACGTTAGTGAATTGTTCAATCTGACATTTCATCTGCCACTTTGCTAAGACTTTGTGATATTTTGTGACTTGACTTTGCATTTTGTACTCAAGGCCAAACTGTTTACACACAGGCTTGCAAGTAGCACGTAATCAAGAAGGAAATCATTCAAGACTGTGACCAATCAATGTTTATTACTAAAGTCCTCAGAGGGGTGTATTCCTGCTGTGTAGCTAGATGTCGACACAAACTACTACAGAGCTCTGCAACATATGTATCTCAAACTCTGTCATGACACGCACCTTAGTAATATGTAAACATCTCAAAAAGGCAACAATCATTAGATCACAAATTATCTACATAGATTATGTTTCACCACATGACATGAAGGAGGCATGCATATCATAGACTGACATTACGCCCAGTGTGCCGATACGTAACTAGAGGCCGAGACCTAGTTACTTTCTGGTAATTCTTTACGTAACTTTTATCGCTGTCTAGGACAGAAGTGCTCCTGGCAGCTGTCGATCACTGGAAGCTCCACGCATTCTCCCCAGTTCTATGAGAATGGAACCAACATTAACACAACTCAGTCAAATTTTTACATCCTATATTGTGTCAATGTGCAACATCCTCATAAGGGTAACTTTTATGTGTTGATCTGTAACTGTGCAAATAGAACCAACTGTCGCGTGCCTCATTACGAGCGTGCTGGCGTACCTACTAGCCTACAAAGTGGGCAACTTACTTATCATGACGTCCTATGCTGAACCCTATATGCCCTGAGACACTGTGTGTTCTCGTCTTCAGATATGTAACCTTCCTTCCACATCTACTACCTCAGCACTGACAACAATGTGCGTCTACTTAACAAGACATCAATATTTTTACATTTTATTGCTACAGCTAGACTATTTACTATGTCCTGCTACTTAGTTTTGAATATTTGTTGCATTCTTTATCACGTCAGAGTCACCAATTTGTAAATAAGATACAAATTATGCTGAAGTATCACTTACCGAGTATCATCTTAAGACATACAAATTCAAAACTAATTTTATTTCCTCGGTCTTTTTCTCTTTTCTCACCAAAGCAAGTTCAAAACTAAATGTCACAGCACTGTGAACAACAGGGAGATCACAAGACACAATATCCAATTTTTCCGTAACATCTTCAGAGGCTTTAGTTTTTTCCAGTTCCTAGTTATAATACTACTTTTAATTACAGGCAATAAACACAGAAATGTCTACCTATGGCTGCTTTGACACCTTGCTAAAATATTTGGCAAGACTCACATTCATGTGTTTGCAAAAAAAAAAAAAAACTTCTCCAAAAGTTTGTGGGAAAAACTGTGCAAAGCCTTAGAAAACTAAGGAACTTACGGAATCTTTGTATTACAGTGTTGAGTTGGAGAAGCACGAATGACACATAATGATTTCTCCTCTTACATTATTGTCTAATGGAAGTGAAGTGAGTGTGTTCTACAACCCTGTAACGAGGTCTCAAGTGCAGATGAGGGTGAAGTGAGGTGAAAGAACAACACAACAGCCATGCCCGAGCCAGGATTTAAACCCTGAACTTCTTGCACTGTAGACCAGTGTATAACTAACTATACTACGGGCCAACTTTGCCTAATGGAGGTGATAGTCTAATTGTGCAATTTCACAACAAACCACTACTGTGATTCATACTTTAAAATTTCTGATTTTCCCCTGTGTTTAAAAAACATTCGAATTTCCCAGAGTTTTCTCTTGTTGTTGGAAACCCTGATTAACCATCTACTATTATGATGTACAGTGGACGTGCAATAAGTCTTGATGTCATTAGGTAACAGCATGCTTGATAGTCATTATACACGCACTCAATGTCTGTTCCCCACACCACTTCCTCTTCACGCAGCCAAGCAAAAATTTCCCACACACTCTTGATGTAATTAGTTGTTTCTTCTCGTAAATGCTGTAATGAACTCTGACATGTTGTTAATGTCAAGCAATTCAGCCATTTGAGCACTTAAATGTTTATAGACACACACACACACTTACTGTTGTAGACTTAAATTCTCTTGGTTTTCTTCTGCATTTCTCTGTTGTAACCTTTCTTCTACTTAAATTGTTGAAGATACCAGTTCAACTGTCATTGGAAAAACATTGTGCATTTGTGCTAGTGCGATTACTTTGAATACTTTATCTATGAACTAGCTGTCCCATTGCAGCTTCACCCTCGTGTACTACAGAAAAGAGTAACTAACTTTTAGTTATGTATTGAGTAGTCCAGTTCCAAAACTCGTCTTGTCCACTTTCACTAAAACTGAGCAAAGCGCGAAAAACTGATTTGCGAGCCCATTTGTGACATGGCCAAAGCAGTTTTTCAAAGTGTATCTGTTAATGAATAATGCGAGTTTTGGAAACTATCATCATGTCAATTTCAGTGCACATTTAAAAGCTACACAAAACAGTTCAGAACTTATTTTTCCTCGGTGATGGACTAGACGATTTTTGGAATTGGACTACTCAATTTCAGTGTTACCATATTCTCTATATATCTTTAATTTATGAATTACCTTAAATTGGTTTGTGTATAAAAATGTACACAAACTTTAAAGAAATGAGCATGTCGATTTCTCGTCTGGTTAGTTTCATTATCTCCAAAAAATTATTTTCCAGCTTTTCACCCTATTAAATTTCAAGTTCTGTTTTTAGATATCTAAGTAAGCTTCATTTTAAAGCAAAAACCACCTTGATATCTCAAATGGTTCAGGAGATACCAGATGATTAACTGAAAACACATTCCATTTTTATCTACTTTCAAGGACGAATTTTGAAAAATCCTAAACTACTTTTTAAACATTTACATGAGCACCATTCTGATGCAAAATTCACCTCAACATGTTAAGTGGTTTAAGAGAAATAGAGGATTTATCGAAAACACATTTAACGGCATTTCACCCTCTTAATTACAGAATTTCAAAAAACCTAAAAATTATGAAATATGCATTTTCTTAGGCAATGTTTGCCCCTTTTGTCTCCTTTAATTTTTGATTTTCAAAAATTCCTCCCTTAGTGGGTGCCAACGCCATGAAGGGAAGCTAGACTGAAAATTCCAGGTTTCTAGATCCAGCAGTTTGGGCTGTTCGTTGATAAGTGAATGAATGAGTGGGGCACTTCATTTTATATATAGAGATTATTGACTTAGGAAGCTAACAGAAAAATTAAACTTTGTTCCATTCCAAGTTGTAATTATTGTTGCATGCCTGAAATACTGCGTACAATATTAATTTATTTCAATAGGTTACGGACACAAAATGTTGGTAAGTAAAGTTGTTTAATAGTTTTAGTTGACTTCCTGCAACATGGTAGTTCAAGGAGTTAGTATCAAAAAACTAAAAGGATCATCAAATTGGCATTTCTGGAAGTTTCAAACAACTATTGGTGCTGAGGCCAGAAGTATTTTAAAAAATCTGGATGGTACAGAATTTGAACCTGCACAAACGAAAGATGAACAGATAGTACACATTTTAACTTGCACTACTGCTCTTGAGATGTGGTCCCGCTTACTTACAAGATTTAATTTATTACAATAAGCTTTTTTCTCTCTTTTAAATACGAAAATCGTGGAGTAACTTATCACATTTACAACATGCTAGATATAGTTGCTAATTTGAAGAAACAAAGTGAAAAAATTACTGATAAGCAAGTGACGACCAAAATCTTTATGTTACAACCTCAGCATCTTGCTTATTTTTTTCCATCTTGGGACTCTATAGATTCTACGCATTTAATAATACAAGAACAACCTTTTAGTTTTAAAACTGAAGATGGGAACATTTCCAATGAAAATAAGGCCTTTGTATCAAAAATTAATTATAATAAGTGTAATTTTTTGTAGGAAAAATCACCAAGTTATACATGTATTTAAAATATCATGAATAAGAATTCCAAAATGATGTGTAATTTTTGTTCTAAACCTGGATATGTCATAAAGGAATGTCAACATATAATGGCTAAAGAAAGTCAGAATAAATACAAAACGAAAGAAAAAATAACCTGAAGTGGAGAAATGAATTTCATATAACTGAAATGATAGGAAATGGAACAGCCTAGATTACAGGTGTCTAGACAGATCTGCAAGTCAACATGACTTTACATAGAGAAATTTTTGAAAACTATCATACATAATACGTATTGTAATAGGTAATGGAAGTACTATTTGTTAAATGCAATTGGAATCGGTGATGTTAAAGTCATGACCTTTGTTGATAACAAATTCGTAGAAAATGTATTAATAAATGTTTTGCATGTTCCAAGTTAAAAATTAATCTCTTCTCTGTATCACAAGCATTATCTAAGGGTCATGTAGGCCGACTTACAGGAAAAGGAGATATCTATCAAATGTTTAAAAATTACTTATTTTTGCAGAAGCCAAACTTCAAGGAAATGTTTATGTACTCCACCAAAAGGTCACGAAACTACCGTCTCAAGCAGTCATTTGGCGCCTACTGAAAATTAAGTATTTGAAGAGTCCAGTAAAACTTTCTTGCTCAAAATGTCTAATTTTATTTCAGCAGGCACATCTCATCTCAATCCCTTGAAATATTGTTGGAAATATTCTAATGATTGTCATGTGTCTATGCTAATACAGTATATGTCCAAGAAAGTGAGATTAACTTATGTGCTGTTAGGTTAGCATCACGCCTTTCTTTGTTATGATGAGTCTTGTGACATTCTCTTCAGTTTTAACGCTGTGTAACGTGTGTGCTAAAATAAAAGTCAAGTATAAGCACTTTAAGTAAACCATCTCGCATAATTCCCTTCAGGTTATGGGCCTAGGTATCAGTGAATCACATTGATATTGTTACATTATATACAAAGTAGGAACATATGTGTGCTGTGATGAATGTGAACAGCACGAACATGGTCAGTTTGGAGATAAGTTGCATAAGTACGTAACTGTTTTTATTTAATCAAAAATATCAAACACAACTAAAGCGAGTTCAAGTGCGTTACTGGCACTTGAGAAACAAGACATGAATAATTACAATGACTGGAAATTTGAAATGAAGCATTATTTGATACATGAAGATTTGTAAGAATATGTGGTAGTAAAGAATGGTGATACTGTTGATTCCACAAAGTATCAAAAGGAACTCAAAAACTTGTTTGGCTCCGAAACCAAATTGTTAGGCCTACATACCGGTACATGTGAGATCCACTAATACTGTCAAAGAAGCGTGGCAAAATCTCAAAAAGGCGTAACTCTTTTCACTATGTAACAGTAGGAACAAAGACGACTAAGGTTATGTCAATAGTACAAAAACTTGCTGCCATCATAATATGATCCCACCATCATGGCAATGCAAATTAATATCTGATTTTGTGAAGTACAAGCTGCTCCAAGAGGGCGTGAATAGGAAAGTACGTGATGGTTCAAGAGTGGATTCAGAATTAAAGTCTGGTATCAGAGGGTAAGAAGGCATTACAAATAATAACGTGAAGCAGATAAAGAAACCAATCAAGAAATACTTTTTGCAAACAAGCTATAGAGAATTGGGACTTCAGCATGCTGCACATGCAGCAAGCTCGGCACGTGCCAGCTGGTAGGCAGCTGTTGACACAGGAACGTTGCCTCGACTGACAATAATTCTGGTGTTCGTATTCACTGCTTATACACTACAATCTAATATAAAAGGGTTTGGCACTTATCTTTCCATTATAATAAATACTTACAGCAGTCTGTAAAGTATGATAAACTCAAATTCTCCAGGCCCTATTTATCCAAAATACTTGGTTTACATGTACGACCCGCACCACTATTTTCAACTTTGTTTTCAAGAAAAGATGTGCGAGTGGTACATGGGAAGATATGGTACTTAATGTCCCAAGTGGTGGTGTTTGATTATTCAGAACCACAATCCAAATTTTATTTTAAAAATTAATCGTATTATAATAAGTTCCATTGGAACAGAGAGAGGAAAAAACCACTTTGATGGTGAGAACGGTGAAGGATTGGAATTAATTGGCGAGAGATGTGGTTGAGGTGACAGGAGCGAGGGAGTTTAGGAAAAGGTTGATGGGGTCGGAAAATTGAGAAGAGGTAGGTTAAGCAGATCCTTGCCACAGGGCTGAGGACCAATTGCAAGAGAAAAAAAAAAGCTTGAAAACTTCATTTAGTTTTGTCCTATGTTAGTCATCTGAATTTTAACATAGGCTAAGACTTACTTAGGCTGCGTCTCAATTTAACCCAACAGTGCTCTGTCACACTCTCGCTCTCGCAAACATGTGTCAATTGTTCACCGAGAGAATGAGACAACACACTTGAACGCTCACTCTAGCATGCTCTCTGAAAAATACATCTTAATTACAACTATGATTTGTGGGAACATATGACACAAAACTGTGTAAACATTTTCTGCCCTAACAAGACATTTAAATACAAAAAAATTAAAATTATTACACTGTTTGTACACAGCTATTCACCACTCGAAATATGACAAAGGTAAATTAGAAATTATTATTTTAATTGTCCACAAATGTATGTAACTTGTATGCGATACAAAGTTTCATTGATAGTAGGATATGGGTAGGCAGTGAATACTTGGCTAGGGATCAAATGCATCTTAATGATGACGGTAAGAAGGTGCTGGGGGAACTCTTAGGTAGGGAGAGAGTGGGGTGACTGGAGAGAGGCAGGGCGGGGAGGAAGAGTCAGGTATAGCAGTTGGGAAAAGGGAATAACAGGAAGGGAAGTAGTGAGGGAGGTAAAAGCAGGCTTGTGGGTGAGAGGGAAGATTGGGAAGGAGTTCAAGATCAGAGGAAAGTAAATAAACAAGTAAACAAAGTAAAAATAGTGGTTGTCAATTGCCGGAGCATTTATAGGAAGTTGGATAAATTTTGGGCTATGGTGGAAGCATATGGTGCAGATATAGTGATAGCAGTTGAGACTTGGCTGGGTGAACAAGTTCTTGACAGTGAAAGTGGCCAGGAAGGTTTTATGACTTTCAGAAGAGACAGGGATGGAAGAGGTGGGGGAATAATGGTATGTTTGAGGGAAGGGCTGTTAGGGACAGTGGAATGGGTAAGTGAGGATGTGGAAGTAATGGAAATGGAGATACGTGGACAAAATAAAACTTTTACTCTATTAGCTGCTTATAGGCCTCCAGGTCAGGGCTGGCA
>PNEQ01023276.1:0-10718 GCA_003012365.1 Medauroidea extradentata
GATAATGCTAATTTTAATGATCAATGTTTGTGTCCTTAAAAATTTGTCAACAAGTCACTAATAATTTTTTTTCTTTTCAATTTGTGAATAAATCTTAATGTAGTATTTTTTACTGAAATCTACATAATCCAATAGCTATGTGGTAAAATTTTGAAGCAGGTATGTACTTAGGTCACAGATCTGCAAATTTTTTACTTGATAGTCTGTTGTTGCTAGATACATCATTGACATTACACTCATGGGGATTTGCACCAACTTTAACAATTTTTTTCTCAAAAACTACTTGGCCCAGGGAGGAAATATTTGGTACAGTTTCATAACATGATGGTATTACCAAGTACAAAAAGTTTCATTAAAATCTGAGATGGTGGGTGTCATGGCCTGGTTGAACTGAAATGGAATGACCCATCTTAGACATTTGTGTAAGTATCGAATTGAAGTGCAAATCATGACACTAGCCCATTCAGTCGAATCAAAATTGATAATTCATTAAAAAAACATATATGACCCCTGCACAGTACCGAGAGTTCGAATTTCAAAAAATCTTTTAACAGTTTTGCAGTTCTGCAATCATCATCCTGAAGCCAAAATTAACTGTATATCTCGACGGGTTCAATAGATATTGAGGATTTATCTAAAACACATTCAAGGTCTTCTCACTACCTAAGAGAGTAAATTTCGAAAAACCCTTGAATCACGATTTATAATACTTTATTGGTGACTCGTGAACGTGAAAAACACAATATTAGCCCGCTGGGTTCAAGATATATCAACGATTAATTGAAAACACTTTTCACCACTTTTCAGCCCTTTCCACCTCCTTAGGTGGCGAATTTCAAAAATTCGTGAAATTACTTTTCATGTATTCAAGTAAGCATCAATCTTAAACAAAAATCACGTCACTATATAAATATCAATGGGATCGATATATATCGATTGTGAGTCGAAAACATATTTTACCCCTTTTTTAACCGGTTTAGGGCCGAATTCAGGAAAAAAATTTTAATGGTACTTAGGATATTTACAAAAGCATCAATTTAAAGCAAAGAGCACTTCCATATATACATATATATATATATATATATATATTGGTTCAATAGATATGGAGGGATAGTGGAAAACACATTTCACGTATTTTCACCCCCTTAATTAAAGAATTTCGAAACGTCTAGGAGTCCTGTCATAGACGGTTGTATAAGTAACCAATTTAAGTAAAAATCACGACGATAGCCAATTAAGTTTCAAAGATATAGACGATTCATAAAAAAAAACACATTTTGCCCCTTTTTACTGCTTGGGGGTCGAATTTCAAAAAATCCTAAAACTACTTTTTGAGTATTTACGTAAGCAACATTTTGAAGTGATAACCAACTCTTTAACCCGAAGGATTCGATTGAAAACGATAGTCAATCGGAAACACATTTAAGGTATTTTCACCCCCTTAAATGTTGAATTTCGAAAAATTCTTAAATTGGCCAATATGCATTTTTATGAGTGTCCTATTAAAGTAAAAATCATGATGATAGGCCGTCGGGTTCGAGCTCTACAGACGTTTCTTCAGAAACACATTTCACCTCTTTTCACCCCCTTAGAAGTCGAATTACGAAAAATCCCTTCTTAGTGCTTACCTACGACCTGAGGGGAACCCCCACAAAAAATTTCACGACTTTAGGTCCAGTGGTTTGGGCTGCATTTTGATATGTCAGTCAGTCAGTCAGGGTTCATTTGATATAGAGATGACAGACTCCCTGTGCTAGCGAGTAGAGTTTGTCGTTGGCTCACCCAGTAGTCACTCGCTGTGTCGAGGATAACTCTATTACCAACTACTCTAGAAAAACCATTCCAATCTCTCATGCTCTTTACCCTAAAGGTCTTCTAGATACCTACACTGCTCATATTCAGCAAACTTACTTGCAACCCAGACCGTCTGGAGAAGTGGCATTTGCGTCAAGTTAGTGTTCCAGACTTTGAGAGAATTTTTGCTTGTTTGAATTGAAATAGTCGTCTTCTGAATACGATGTTACATACACATTTTGCACTTTGTCAAAAACGAGACTTACCTATTGTGAAGAACAGTAACTAATGTTAAGTAGTCAAGACTCTTCCTTCTGACTTTAACGTTTCAATTTTACACTGCTGAGCGATGTTGTACCTTGTAGGTTAAAAACATGGTGGACCGATAATACGAGCAATAATTGCTACTTACCCATGTATACTTAAATTATATCAATGTTATATTACTTAATGTCTACATAAATAAATAACATAACTAAATAACTCATAAGAGTTTTACTTTCAAAAACAGAATTATTGTTTATTCTTCCGTGGTGGGTAGGTGCCTACATCTTTATCAATGGAAACGTATTCAATAATGACAACGTTGGCACAATACAAAAATTCAATATAACATCAGATACCCACAATTTACTGCTACACAAAGTTTAAAATATAATTACACAGACTTTTACAAAACTGTTACAAAATTGCCAAAAAAATGCCTGATATAATTTTTTCATTTTATAATGGGCCACATTATAAGCATCTACTGTAATTAGTTTATTGTTAATATGTCTTTTGTTACCATAACGTCTAAGTGTTTTAAACACCTTGCTTGCCAAACCTTACCTTTTGGTCCCTTAAAGACACTTGGATTGCGCTGCAAGATGGCTTTTAGCAGCTCCGGAACATTCTGTTGCTGGTGGTCAACTAACTGTTCCGTGCCTGCATAATGGTCCTTCAGCTCTCTGGAAAATAACGAAACACTTTTTACATTACTGTATATCCCAGAGCATTTACTTTCAGATATCAACTTACAAAAACAACCATTACGTGCAGTAACTGACGACAAATTACACTATTAGTTTTAAGGTACTGTATACATAGGTATGGATATTTACAAACATACCACTTATAAGGTTCACATTTAATGCCATGTCAAAATATGACATTGCATAAATAAATTTAATCTATATTTTCCTAGTTTTGATCATTTTAATACCGTATTATTTTTTAACAAATATAAACTTTCCTTACATTGTACAAATGGTAGCTCGTGTTACATTGTCATTTATTGAAATTATTATATTTCAGTAAATTCACTTCTAACATGTTTTATCGACAGATGTGTAAACCAGGGCAAACCCAGGGTGAAGACGAGTAACTCTGCTGTGCAACAAAGACTAAGAGAATAAGGCCCTATGTTGGTTAGGAAGATAAATTTACTATGGACGAGTTTACCGAGGGAAATATTTTGCCATCAGTTGCGCTGGTGTCTGCAGTCGTGAATCTTCGGTACCCACCTCTGCTAAGTTCGTAGCCTACTTACTGATAGCAGAGCAACTAGCACCTGCAACTCCACCACACATACAACTTGTATGCAATAAGTTCAACCCACTTTGCTCATCACGTTAATTCATGTGTGGAACACCATCAGATTCCACTGGAGATTCTCTTCTAAGTTTCTTAAACAGCGGTACAAATACAGTAAACCCTCGTTTTACCGGACTAATTGGGGGGAGGTGTAGTCCAGTAAATCAGAATGTCCGGTATGTGGCGAAGTACCAAAATCTGCACACGAAAATAGACAGCAAGCCGATAGATATATAACAGTGTGATATACGTGTCAATGAAGCGTGTTTGTTGTCAAATCGCTGAAAGTGGGCAAGGGGGAAGGTTTGTGATGACTGGCAGGAGTAGAAAGATAAGCATTCGCCTTTGTCTGCTCATTAAAATAGTCAAGGGTGGAGGGCGGGGGAAGAGTAGAAGGAGAGGGATAGATGGAGAAATAGGTTTGCTATCAGCTTGGTTTCATGTTACGTTGTGCGGGTAACACGTGAACTTGAGCTACTGTCTCGTATTTCATAGTAAAGGGATAATTTACTAAATATATACCACAAATAAAAATTTCCAGTTAAACTACCGCTGTTTGCATCCCGACGCAGTAGAGTATATTGTGTCTGTGAGATAATAATCTAGCTGCAGTCCTTGACTCTTTCTGAAGGGGAAGGGACGGAAATGATGAGCGTGAAAAAGGAACGTCTTGCACTTGTTTGTCTGCAGCAGATTTTATCCCTACACCTCGCACATTTGACATCTACACCACATGAATGTTGTTAAACACTCCACACTGCCTCGTCATGTGAAGATGCAGTAGCAGGTTTCATGTCTTTCCTGAGCCCAACAGTGCAACTTTCTTTTTTACCTTTTGGCGCAACATCATATTTCAACACATAACTCTTCAACTTGTCTTTTGGTTTACAAATGTCCGACACAGTTTGTATCTTGACACCATAAACAGCACACAACTTTGCTGCCGAAACACCGGCATCTAACTTTTCTGTTTCAATTTTTTGGTTTAATGTCAAAGTTACTCTCTCTCTTTTCTGTCCTGTTGCAGAGCCATTTCATTACAGAAAAATGCACTATATTTAACGCGGACGTACAGCAATTGCGTAAAAAATTCAAGTAGACATGACAGTCATTAATGTTCGGACACGTCAAAACAATGATGAGTGACCAGCTCTGTTTACCATCTTACTCGTTTATCTGTGCGCGTGCCTGATATCGCTCACAAAAGCACAATAACCAGGTAGGTCTTGCACTGTTGCTCTTACAGTTCTGTAAAAATTACAATTAAAACATGCGACGAAACACATTTCTCCGCGGACGTGCGGTCACAACGTTTCGCAGACTACATCTGCTTCATCAGGTGAGTGGAGGCACACTGAAATCTATTGTCCAGCGGTGGTTGGTAATCAGTACACCTAGCGGCCAGAGGGCAAACTAAGGTGTGGCGGGAAGTTTGGAATGTGGGTTTGTTATCTGAGGTTAAGGCCAGGTGGCTGTCTGGATTTTGTAATGTATTGATGTGCCAGTTCCCAGCGTCTTAATTCTGCTTTGTTTTTGTTATTCAACTGTGGTAGAGCCCTCACCACTCTGATTGTATAGCAGGAATCAAAGTTGGAGTTATGAAGTGCTGCATGTGCAGCAACTGGCTTCTCATGTGGATCAACCTCCGCTCCAGCTATGGCTTTTTTGGTGTCAGCTCTGTGGCCATTCATCCTCTGTCTGAGAGTGTTGGTGGTTAGGCCGATATACACTGCATTGCAGTGAGTGCACTGTAGCTGGTAGATGAGGTTTTCAGTTGCACAGTTGTAGCTTCCTGGTATGGGGTAGGTTTGGTTTGTCTGTCTGCTATTGAATGATGTGGAAGGTTGATGTATAGCAAAGGAGCCACAGCGTGGTGTATTACAAGGGTCAGAACCCCTTGGGGTGGTTCTATCATCCAATGTGGTAATGGCTGGCAGTTTGGGGCGAACCAGTTTGTTACGGAGGTTGGGGGGGACGTTTGAATACCAGCCTTGGTGGTTTAGTGAGCAAGTTTTGGGTGAGTGGTGAGGAGGCCAGGATTTTGTGCCCACAGTTCAGTATTGTTTTGAGTTTGTGCAGACGTTCGTGGTATGGGACAACCAGGGGGATTTCAGAATTGCCAAGCTTGGTTGAGTCGTCACTAGTTGTAGTGGTTCGCTGTATTTGTTCATGTACCAGTGATTTCGGGTAACCTCTGTTTATGAAGGCCTTGGCTATTTGCTCACACTGTTTGTCAAGTTCTGTTTGGGTGGAACATATATGTTTGGCTCTGGTAGCGAGGCTGTATGGCAGGGATTTCTTAGCGTGGTATAGGTGGTAGCTGTCATAGTGGAGGTACTGCAGGCTATTGGTTGGTTTGGTATGGACAGATGTTTCAATTTTTCCATTGTGGAGAGACAGTTCGACATCCAAAAATATTGCATGGGATTTTGAATAGTTCCAGGTGAATTTTAATGGGCTGTGGGAGTTGACGTTGTTGAGAAAAGTGAGAAAGCTGTCTTCGGTAGAGGTCCAGATCATGAAGATATCATCTATGAATCGCATCCAACAGTGTGGATGGATAGGCTGATGGCTCAGGAAATTGTGTTCAAGTTTGCCCATGAATAGGTTGGCATAGGAAGGGGCCATGCGTGTGCCCATGGCAGTACCCTTGAAATGCAGGTAATGGTTGTTCTGGAATCTGAAGTTGTTGTTATTTAAAGTGAGTCTGGCCAATTCAACTTAGAAAGCTGTGGAGGGTTTGCTGTTTGGGGGTCTCTGGTGGTTCAAATAATGTTCTATGGCAGTTAGTCCTGATGTATGGGGGATGTTGGTGTAGAGAGATGTTACATCAATGGTTACCAGGTAGGCACCATGGGATGGGATGTTCAGGTTTCTTAGGCGTTGTAGGAAGTGGTTGGTGTCTCGGATGTACGAGGGAAGCAGCTGAACCCAAGGTTGGAGGTTCTGTAAAAAGTTCAGGTAGACAATCAAATCTTGCCTGGACACTGCACATACCCTGATGCACGACTAAAACTAGCTCAGCCGACCACCTTGCGCAGCTATCCATGCGCGCGCCTGATGTCCTTCACCAAAGCATAATAATCAGATGGGTCTTGTGCTGTGTGTGACAAGTAGACCCGACGGTGGAACAATTTCGTATTGCCAGATTTTGTCCGTTAAATACAAAGTCCGCTGAATAGAGGTCCGGTAAAACGAGGGTTTACTGTATTCAATTATGAACAGTTTTCCTTGAAAGAGTTTGTCTTACAACTCCAAATTTCAACATCATTTGTAGTAGGCGCACAGGTAAGTTGAATTCCGCCTTGATGTGTAAACTGTATTGCAGCATTTTACAAAAAGTACTGTGCAAGAGTTAGCTGACTTTTTTGTTCCCATGCCCAGGTTCTCTCAATCAACGCAGATTATTCAGGCTGTGATCGAATTCATGCAAGAAAATATCTCTGTTCACTTTTAGGACGTAAGTAAACTTCACTCGGATCAACTTGCTTGTGCCTTGATCAGCACAGGATTACTGTATGCTGGGAACCACGGGCACACAAAAAAATATTTTTTGTTTGGCTGAATTTTGCTCACAATATTAATAATTATCAGTGCTTCATTTTCCTACTTGCTGGCATATTAACAAATTTAATTGTTATAATTTTTCAAGTTGTATGGAATGCATTTTAACACTTTATATATGTAACTAAAAGTCCTAAAAATTCGGGGGTTTGAATCACAAATTTTAGGTTCGCAAATATTGAGCACTTTCACGCGTGGCTATATAAAGAGTTGCCGACTACTGTACGTACAAGGGAAAGACCAAAGAGTACATATTCTCGTTACAGTACAAAAAATTCAACACACTCACTACACTTTAACTAAAACTGCAAACCAAGTAATTGAATCATTGAAAAACATTTCTTGTCCGAAATGAATTTTCTGGTCAGTACTACTCTATTACACACCAAAAACCAAAATACAGTACAGAAATCACCAATCTGATTTATAATTGTGACTTTATTTGTGTATAAACAGTAAAAATTTCATGTAAGCCCTGCTCGGTACGTTTCAATTTACTTTAAGCTCTAGGAAACTTCAGAAAATTTTAACCTGTAATACAACATGGCGGATAGTGTGTAGTTCGTCGCTGGTACGCTCGTGTTTAGAGAGGTCTTTAGCAGGTGCAAATCGAAGTTTTCGCCTTTAAAACTTGTTGAGTCGAAGGTTTACCTCTCGCGGTATTTGTTGGTGTTATCGTGAAGTTGTGAAGTGCCGGATTCTTGTCGCGAAATAAGGTTTTTAACTTTCTACACTGAACACGGAAAGCATGGACGGCCAACAGGTTGAGATTCTGCAGCAGCTTGAGAGCGTAGTGGAAGAGCGGGTCACGGTCCTCTTGCAGTCGAAAAGTGTGGTCAAGAACATAGTCGCGTCGCTAACGTCTGTGGTCGTAAAAGCTGTTGTGGAAGAACTGAAAGTGACACTGGACTTCGATCTAGAAGAGACGAAGAAACTACAAGCAAAAATAAAAAAACGAATGAAGAACTGAAGAGGACGAAGCGAGAACTAGCACTGGCAGAAGATGAACTCGAGCAGTATCAGCGTCGAGCAAATGTTCGTATTTTCGGTGTTCCGGAAGGTGACAAAGAAAAGACTGACGATTTGGTGTTGTCACTTTTCAGCCAGAAACTAGGCCTACCGCATATCTCGATTTCGGACATCGACAGGAGCCACCGGGTCGGCAAAAACAAAGGTGCAAAGCCTAGGCCGATCATCGTGAAGTTCGTGTCATACCGTGTGCGAAACTTAGTTTTCATGTGCAAACGAAAATTGGCAGGAACTGGCGTCACTATTCGCGAAGACTTGACTGCAGAGCGACTGACGGTACTGCAGGCCGCCATTGACAAGCATGGGCTACTGAACATGTGGACAATGGATGGCCGCATTGTTGTGAAGACGGAGAACAGGAAGTTCACTGTAACTCGTCTAGAAGACCTCTCATAAACACAGTGTCCGCCAGATCTCAAAATTTAGAATAGTTTGAATTTAATGTCTTTTCTCTTACTTA
The DNA here is from genome assembly GCA_003012365.1 of Medauroidea extradentata. Lineage (NCBI taxonomy): Eukaryota > Metazoa > Arthropoda > Insecta > Phasmatodea > Phasmatidae > Medauroidea > Medauroidea extradentata. The sequence continues at coordinate 8,423 of PNEQ01023276.1, forward strand.
AATTTTCTAAATTAGCGATTCCAATGTTTACTCTTTGCTTCAGATATATTATTTCATTGTTAGTATTTCTTTTGTGTGTGTATGTAAGTTCTTCGTCTGAGTGCAAGTCAATAATATCACATGTTTTTAATGTGGTTATGGTCTTCAAATTTCCACAAGGATATGTAAGCTTCATCTTCTCTGCCACCGAGGTGAGTAACATAAGTTGTTCTTGCTCTAACTACCTGTACCCAGATGGCTAGTGCTACCAACATTTTTCAAGCTTTGTGCAGTGGTGACAACCTAAGTGAACTGCTTCGAGACCCTCCGTCCAACCCCAAAACCGGTTTGTCGCCGTCCCCTGTTACTGCGAGCAGTTTTCTTGGAAATCAGCTGCTGTGCCATCCTCGCGCGTTACATGCAGCCCACGCTAATGCCCAGTCACTACTTGGAAACATAGATGATTTTCGCGCTATCTTTTCACAGTTAAATTTTCACGCCCTGTTAGTGTCCGAAACATGGCTAGTCCCGTCACTTTCAAGCGCCCTTGTTGATATGCCAGGATACACGCTGCATAGAAACGACCGCACGTTAAAAAGAGGAGGAGGTGTAGCTATCTATGTAAGGGATGACGTAACAGATACACCGCTAGCCAGCTCAGCTAGTGCTTACTCTGGGCGACCGGAATATTTGTTTTTGAAGGTTAAAACGAAAGATCATGTTCTGGTTCTTGGGGTAGTATACAAACCACCGAGTGTCGCATTCTTGAGTGATATCGAGGATATTTTCTCTTAAATAGTTACAGAATATCAGAACGTGATTATTATGGGCGACTTCAATGTAAATTTGCTCAAAGCAAACAGCGAGTCAAAATATTTAACAGACATTGTAACCATGTATAACCTGGATATCTTGCCACTAGCTGCCATGCATCATTCCAACTCGGCTGACACATGGCTAGATTTAATGATCACCTCTCAACATAAGATATTGAATCATGGTCAGGTTATCGCACCGGGTTCATCCCGCCACGAGATTGTTTTCCTGTCGTATTCTTTACGAACACCTAAAGTTTAACCTAAAGTTATCACATATCGAAACTTAAAGCGACTTAGTAATGAAGAAATACTCGCGGTAGCCAAAAAAATGCCTTGGCAAACTGTACAAGCGGCTGGAAGCGTAAATGCGAAGGTGGTCACAATGAACGCAATATTAACAACACTTTAGGACACAATATCACCAATGCTCACCAAGCGAGTAACGCGTCCCGCAGCGCCTTGGATGACTGATCATGTTCTTACAATGATGGCCATAAGGGATGATGCATTTAAGCAGTTCGTGCGCGTAAAAAAAGCGGGCCTATCAGAAGCTAGTCAGTACTTATTAATATACAGACGTCTGCGAAATAAGTGCACCTAGGGAGTCAGGAATGCCAAGCAGAGCTACTTCAACTCTTTACAACAGGCACACATCCCTACATCCAAGCAGTGGCGAAATCTTCGTATGCCGGAGGTATCTCTCGCTGCGAGTAAAAATAACTACTCTACTTCCCCCACAATTTTGTCAGCTGATGAAATGAATGAATATTTCACTAATCCTTCCAGTAATATTAACATATCAGCTAATAAAACTGAAATTCTAAACATTGCCAGCAGGAAACCTACTAATACTGAAACTCTGCTTTTCTTTCGACCCGTTACCCTTAGTGAAGTATGCGAGTCGTTTAAATGAATAAAAACCAAGGCGTAGATTGTTTGTCTGTCAAGATGTTAACGCCCATCCTACCTGCATTACTGCCAGTACTTACACATGTGATTAATGCTTCGTTAGGAGAGAAAATATTTCCAGCTTGCTGGAAGAAAGCGCAGGTGACTCCAATTGCTAAAATTCCGCACCCAACTTTAAAAAATGACTACCGCCCCGTTAGTATTTTACCAGTGCTCTCGAAGGTAATAGAATATTTAGTTCATCGTCAAATTTCCATGTACATTAATAAATTTAACATGTTAAATGATTTCCAGTCTGGCTTCCGTCCCATGCATAGTACAAATACTGCTTTGATAGACATAACTGATAATATTCGTTTAGCAATGGAAAATAGAAAGCTAACACTTTTAAGCCTTGTTGATTTTAGCAAAGCATTCGATGTTGTAGATCATGATATACTGCTAGCAAAATTAAGACATGTTTACAACTTCTCTGCTAATGTGTGTGAATGGCTAAAATCTTATCTTAATGATAGAAGTCAGTGCGTTGTACTTAATGGCCAGCAGTCTAAGTGGCGTCCTATACAATCTGGTGTTCCTCAAGGATCTGT
>PNEQ01023277.1:0-10717 GCA_003012365.1 Medauroidea extradentata
AATGAATTGTGTGTTCCCTTGGCTAATATTTGTAATAATATCTTAAGGTTTGGTGTTTTTCCAGAAAGATTGAAGTATGCTATTGTTGTACCCTTGTATAAGGGAGGTAATAAAACTATAATTAATAATTACAGACCTGTATCACTGTTAACAACTTTTTCAAAGATAATTGAAAAAGTAGTATACATAAGACTGAGTACCGTAACCATTTGGATAGGTATAATATAATATCACCTTCACAATTTGGTTTTCGCTCTAAATTAACTACTGAAGATGCTGTCTTCAACTTGACAAATAATATATTGCAAGTCTTAAATAATAGAGAGAATGTGGTTGGTATATTTTTTGATGTGGCTAAGGCATTTGACACTGTAAACCATGAAATTTTAATATCTAAACTTAATTATTATGGAATAAGAAAAAATTTTTTTTAAATTGATTATGTCATATTTATGTGATAGAAAACAAACAGTTTTCGTAAAAAATAATTCTTCACCCCGTGTTTATCTAATGTTGGTGAGATACATTATGGAGTACCTCAAGGTTCGGTGCTTGGCCCCTTGTTGTTTCTTATTTATATAAATGATTTACCAATTTCATTACATAATAAGGCATTCGCTGTACTTTTTGCAGATGATACAAGTTTATTAATTCAGGATAAATTAATTAATAATTTAAGTTTAAAGTCTAATAAAGTGGTTTCTAACTTATTTAGCTAGTTTCTGGTAAATAAGTTGACTGTGAATCTGGATAAAACCAAATTTATAAAATTTTCTTCTAAAAATAATAGAAATTTTATCAATGATATTAAATGTAATAACATTGTTTTGGAGCAAGTGAATGAAATTAAATTCTTGGGTTTGTTTATAGATAGTGGTGTTAATTGGAAATGTCATACAAAATTTTTACTTGGTAAGTTACAGTCTGCTTTATATACTTTAAGCTATATGAGTAAATTATTTAATTTTAAAGTATTGAATACTGTCTATTATGCTAATTTTCATTCCCTAATATTGTATGGTTTGATTTTTTGGGGTAATTCTGTTGATGCTGTAAAGATTTTTAAATTACAAAAGATGGCAATAAGAATTATGACTAAGAGTAGAAGAAATGAATCCAAGCCTCTAAGTAGAGACTTGATATCTTGCCATTGCCATGTTTATATATATATTATTTGTTGTAATATGTTAAGAAAAATAATTCCTATTTTGTATGTAATAATACTATTCATGAGCATAATACAAGAACAAAAAATAATATACATCCACCTTCTTGTAATTTATTAATGTATCAAAAAGGTGTATATTATTCTGCTTTAAAAATCTTTAATAAATTACCAGAGAATATCAAGTTTTTGTTTAATGGTAAAGGATATATTTTTAAAAAGGTTTTAAAAAAATATTTATTAAGTAATTTTTTTTATTCTTTAAATGAATTCTTAGATTTTTAGTTGTATTGTCAATTTATTGAAAACCATTTGTATATTTGATTGTGTTGTTATGTGTATTGATATGTAATGACTTGTTCCATATCCTAGAGTAACTGCTCAAATATAGGATCCACGGAATGTAGTAAAAAATAAAATAAAGATAAGAGTTAACCTCCGAAAGTTTCCATCGCAATAAGGGGTTGCAAAGTGATACTTTTCCCGCACATAACTTCTGCTTTTGCATTAATCGAGAGTTTATTAAATGCAATTACATAATAACATTTAAAAGGTCTAGTAGTTAATTGTTACATAATTCATTCCATATATACATGAATTATATTTTAATTGTGACATTATTACTTGATGAATTCCACCAGACTTCTAGTCCAATATATTGTACATTCCGACATCATCTTTTTTCAAGCACCTTGCAACATATTTAATTTGGTCTACATCATGGGGGGTCATGCATTTGTTTACTCTTTACGCACGATTCCTGTTATTCGTCTATCGAATTGATCGAGTAAGGTTTTGGAAGCACTTACTGTTACAAAATAGTTTAAAGTAAGTTAGTAATGTACAATTCGTTATATTCACAACAACAAATATATATATATACATAGACATTATTTTTGTGAGTAGTTACAGCATAACATTTATTTTCAGGTAAACTGAGTTGTGAAAATGGCTGCGAAGTTGGTGCAGTACGTAATTGTGCGGAAAGATCTGCTGAAAGAGATGAATTGGCCTGTTGGTGCTGTCATTGCACAAGCATGCCATGCATGCTGCGCTGTTATCCATCTCTACTATAATGATAATAATACCCAAGAATACTTGAAGGATCTGGATAACATGCACAAAATTGTGTTGGAGGTTAGCTACATTTTTAGTTTAAATATATATAATTTGTATGTTAACTGTTTTATTATAACTATGTTTAATGTATTCACACACATGCACATACATATGTGTGTATGTATATATAATACAATATGTATTTATTATATAAGTTTAAATATTTTAGGTGCCAGATGAAGAAAACTTGAAGAAATTGGAGTGTAGGCTGAAAGAAAATGAGGTTCATCATAAAACATGGATTGAACAACCAGAAAATTATCCTACATGCATTGTCCTCAAACCTTACCCAAAGGAAGAAGTTCAGAAGTATTTCAAAAAATTTAGACTGTATAGTGTCAATTAGAGTAATAAATTTTGTGTTTTTTAATGAAATATTTAACTTTCACATGAAAGTCAGCAATCGCAGGACAAACCTGGAACAAAATATTTTCGTGAACACATTCAAGCAGTCGGTTTAAAATATTACATTCTAGAATGTGATCTGTATTTATAAATTGGTTGCATGGAAATATGTTTAATTGGCCGAAATGATAGTAATGTTTAAAAGCAACAAACAACTGTAACATTGTTTTTCATGTGATATAACAACATTCAGTTCACTCAACTATAACGAATGTTATGAGTGAGAAGTACCTACTGTCATCTATTTTTATGTTACCCTGAAAATTAATTTTATAATCACTTGTCTGCCACGTTGTTTTATTCACATATTGTCGAAACCAATGAATCAGCTATAGCACAAATAGAAAACATGCTCTGATGTACATAATAAATGGGAACGAAAATGTTGCGATAAGGACATAGTTCGCCACGTGAGTGCATGCTACAGTTTAACATGTTCAGGTTCAGTTCAAAAGTGTCGTGTAATCACAGACTTATAATGCAAATTCAAGTACATTACAAAGTATTAGGTAATTCAGGAGAAGCCCAGTAATCTTTTTTGCAGTATGTAGTAGTGTATAGCTAGCACAACGACTTTTTGCAACAGGGAAAAAATTAAGTGCCTTGTTAGTGTGTAAAAAAAATCATGGGAGAATGAGAAGGTGAAGTAGTTCGTGGGAGGCATTTATGAATCGGACAAGGGGGGAGGCAGGAAAAATACATGGCTGACAGCAAAGAAGAGGGAGGAAAAAAGATAAAATTCACATTGTGTGGATAGTGAGGGTGGAGGGGGTGGAAAAGAGCAGTTTGGATGTGGCTTGTCTCTGCCTTCTTAGCATCTGTCTACAAATAGCCTGCCAAGGTCGCTTGCTGCAGGCCAGCGTGCGCGAGGGAGTGTGTGCTTTCACGACACACACACTCTCCCTCTCTCTCATTCTCTCTGCTGCTGTTTGCCTGCTGCTTCCAGCATTTCCCAGAGGTGACATGAGATAGTCGCTGTGCTGGCACATGCCAGACCAGCACCAACCTTGTCTTTTTATTTACGTGACACATCTTTCCCGAAAAAAAAAACTATGTTGCCCCCTTTTTTTCTTTCCGGAGGAAGAATCGCCGATCGCGAGAGGCAGAATTAATTCCTCATATTGCATCAGCTACCTACAAATTTTCTTAACTGCCACGTTAAATTGCTGAGCAGCATATTTTGTAACAGATAGTTTAAACCTAGCAGTAAATTTCTGACCACCATCAAACAAGTTTTTAGCCTGGTTATCGTATCAAGTAAAACATTTTGAACAGGTAGGTGGGCCAATAAGGGCAAACAAAAATATTATGGATTTAACGGCGATGGTTATAGCAGTGTGTTGGATACGGGAAAATGAGTAGGAGAAAAAGAAAAGAGAATTATTTACGGAAGAGCGACAGTGAGAAACTCTTTCTCTCTTCCCATTCTTGACACCCCTCAGTTTACGACTTCACCTTTTTTTTCTATTTTCCATGTATAGCTTGCTCCCCTGAATCTTTATCAGTTGTTTTGGAATAAAAGTGTGCACTACACTTGATAAAACTGGGGAAAATAAAATATGGAGTACTGCAGGGCTCAATTTTAGGTCTGCTATTATTCCCAGTGTATATAAATAACTTACCATGTTCATTGAACCCTAATACTACGACCATTTTATTAGCTAACGACACTAGTACCGAAGTCTCTGGCGACTCAGTAGAACAACCTAGTGGGGTAGAAAGTATCACATTTACAAAGTTGAATTCATGGTTTGTTGTCAACAAATTAAGACTTAATATAGACAAAACACATTACGAATTTTATGACAAAGAGAAACAAGCAGATCGACATGATTATCACCAGTAATGCAGAAAATAATTAATGATTGATGCCGTCTGGTGTTTCCCTCTAAGCCCTTATTGACCTCGTCTTCTATCATTCCGTCTCGCCCGATTCATCGCATAGCCTTCCCGACATCCTCTGTAGCCATGCATGCGGAAGCCGAGGCCACAGGCACCATCCAGGACACTGCCATAGAGGAACAGGTCTGGACACTGGAGTTGAAAATTGACCCTCTTATGATTGATTGGTGCCACTGGCACTCTGGTGTTGTTTTAACATTGCGCAAATGGATCTACAAGGAGCAAGCACGTGTCGGAACTGGTACGAGATGTGTTAGTACGACCCTATATTGCAATGTTAAAACAACACTTCATTTCTAGTGGCACTTTCAGTCATAATGGGGTCAACTGAATAGCATTGTCAGATAGGTTAGTGTCCAGACCTGTAATTCTAAGACCGTGATCCAGGACATGTGTAAATAGTTAGTGTGTTTAAATCAGTGTGTGTATATATTATAGTGGATAATTTATAAATTGAACAGTGTAAATAATTTCTTATTTTATCTAGTGTCACAGTGCATTCTTTATTTTACATGTCCATTTTGTCATCACATGCACAAGAATTGAGTTGCGGCCCAGCAACTTCTGTTCTTTACCACAGTTCAGTACAACCAACACAAGGTGCAAAGAACGACACACTCATAAGTTCATCTATGACACACTGCCAGGTAAAGTTAAAGTGACTCTAAATTACAACCGATATGTGGCAGACTGTATAAATATAAATATTTTTCTCATTATTAATTTTCCTAAAATGTGCCATCTCCTGATGCTTGCTCCTTCAACGAGATAGCGGCCTAGTCCTGCTCTAGTGCTCGCTCAATTTCGATGGTAGCAGCCCACTGTTTATTCCTTGGTGCTCGCTCCATTTCGATGGTAGCGGCCCACTGTTTATTCCTTGGTATTCGCTCCATTTCGATGGTAGTGGCCCACTCTTTCGTCCCAGTGATCGCTCCATTTCAATGGTAGTGGCCCATTTCAATCCCTCCGTCTGGAGAATCCACTAATAACCTGTCCTATACAGAGTTGTATATATATGGTGTACTGGTGACCGACAGCCCAGTTCCAACCACTTTCAATAGGTGTTGTGGCATGGACCAGCCCATAGTAGGTTCTAACAATCATTCTCTTCGAGCAGCTGCACACAGGGTACAGCCCGGCGGTCAACCCCAACCCTGATGTTTCAAGAGTCTCATGCTGGTCCGAGAATAAACAGAATTGGCCAGCTGCCGCCCATCCTATCTCTCAGAATCACCGTTCCGACAAACCCTGTGATGACCGCTTGTGTCATGAAACAACTAAAACTAAATTTGTTGGCCTACATATGGATGCTTTACTTAATTGGAAATCTCACATTGAATATGTTTTACTAAATTCAGTTCTGTTTGTTTTGCTTTATGTAACATTGTAGAAATATTAGTAAAAAGGCCTAATTCGCATATTTTCTTTCCATCATGATGTACGGCATCATATTTTTGGGCAAATCCACTGACAGTAAAAAAAAATTTTTCTATGCAAAAAAAAAGAGCATTCAGAATAATGAACAGTAAAAAGCAGACAGACTCATATAGACCACTTTTTAAAAGTTCAAAGATCTTGCTATTATGATGTGAAAACATGTATTCACTACTCTTATTTATATCCAAGAACAATACTATTTTTCAGAAAATAGAATTCTCTCACAAACACGGCACTGTAATTAAAAAAAAAACACACATTCATATACCATCTGTAAATTTAAAATCACAACAAAAAGGGTCATACTACTCCGGCAGTCACATTTGTAACAAACTGCCAACCATATCTGTCAGATACTAACCTCTGATGTGTACCTAATGCCACATGTTCCTTAGCAACTGTTTTCATGCACACCAGCAACCGCAGCAGCACAGCCAGCATCGTCAACGACAGAAGCTACATAAGCCTCCTCCAGGCCCGTTGGAGGAGGCTTCACATCTTCTACAACTACAGTCCCTTCCCCTTCTGGGTTGGGAGTCATCATATTATTCCCGGCGGCAGGTTTCGTTTCCCTTTTACAAATTGCACAAATTATACACTGAAAAATTACTACTTGCTCACACGTGGTTAGTGTTCCTCTGTGAGATTGGTAGCCATGCCACGCCGAACTTGGTTACCCTGACAAGAATACACTGCACTGCACTGCTCTACTTTACCCTACCTGAGTTTCTGGTTGCAGTGCAACCGCAAACGTAAGCATTAGGAAATGAATGTTGGGTTTCTTATGACACAGTTTATGTTGATCCCGACGTGTCATGTAGAGTTACGTCGCCGATTTTAAGACGTGTATGAAATGGTTATATTTCATTTTGTGCCATAGGGTGTAAGGGTTTCAGCTAATAGGAACGGAGTATAAAAGAAAAATGCAAATACTTACGTCAAACGTCACTTCTACCTTCGTTGCTTAGCAACTGATATGTAAGTATAGCTGGTGAAGAAATTTTGTATTTACATTTTGATATGTATTTTGAAAAAAGCATATATAGTTTTAAGTTGAGGTACACTTTATGCTCGCTCCTTGACATATTCACACATTTCACAATGTTTAAATAATAGCATATGATGTGGCGCAGGATACCCTGCAACTCTCTACCTACTTTTCCCATCATGTGCACCACGCCCACAGATCGGAATGGGCTGAGGCTGCCATCCGTCTCCGCATAATGGAAAGTGCCCGACCTCGTGCACCCAAGAGGTAGCAGCGCTTAGACGCCGCCCCCGCGACATCGAGTGCAAGCATAATATAAACAAAGAGGAAGCTGTTGATGCATTAATGGTAAACGCACGACACCCGTATCCCTCTATCTAAGTAGCCTATCGTGCGCACCACGCCCAATGATACGGAACGGCAGAGGCGGCAGTACCACCTCCACATATTGGAAAGCGACAGACCATGTGCGTGTAAGAGGTAGCGGCGCCCAGACGCCGCCCCTGCGGCGTCGAGTGCATGCAGTGTGTGTATGTCAGCCTATAAGAACTACCGTTTATTGGTAGGAAAGTACCCTGTAGACGTAAAATCCAGTAAAGTAGCTTTGAAGGAACACGTGCCATTTAAGCACTCCCATGCTAGCTACATCAATGCGGCTTAAGCCACCAACAGGTAGCAGTGTTTAAAGGCCAGGGGTAACCTTATTGTGTATTAAAATTCATAATTCACATTCTTTTCGTAATTAACCTCGAAAATGGTAGAAACACCCATGCGCCACATGGGCAAGTTGGACTCGTCCATGCAGCCAACCTTGCCACCCAATTCTTTTGTGTTTATTTTTGCAAGTGTTGTTATTTAATCCAACCTTCAATTATCATGTGTTTTGTATGCCCAATTAATTATTTAAATTAATTTTGTATTGTCCGTAGTGACAAGCGTCGAACCGCCTCGTTCCGCCGCTTAGCACTGACTGGCAATTCATTCCCGCGCTGGTGTCCTCGTCCAGCCGAGCGCGGCAAGCATCTGCTGAAACACAAAGACACTTAAAAGACAAATGGGCGAAAACCCAAAACACTTGCTAAATTATAGATTGATGAATAAAGTCCCGAATTTACTTTGCGGGAAAGTTTCTGTGAATTTCTTTCTTAAGATTTCACTATGTTTTAAAATTATGTTACACAAAAGATAATTGACAATACTGAAGTTGTTGAAATAGTTAATGGGACATACAAAACACTGCAGACTCTAATTGATAACTGAATTAAATAATAACAATTGCAAAATAAATATAAAAAATTGGGCAGCAAGGTTGGCTGCGTGCGAGTCCAAGTTGGCCGCCAGGAAAAGAAGTGTTTCTGCCAATTTTTAGGTTAATTACGACAATGTGTTAATTACGATTTTAAATGAACAAAGAAGGTTGTTCCTGGCCTTTAAACACTGCTACCTTTTGGTGGCGTAACCCACGTTGATGTAGCTAGCATGAGGGTGCTAAAATGACACGTGTTCACAAAAAGCTAAATTACTGGATTTTACGTCAACTGGGCACTTTCCTACCAATAAACAGGAGTTCTTATAGTCTGACACACACACTGCTTGCACTCGACATCGCTGGGGCTGCGTCTTGGCGCCGCTACCTCTTACACGCATGTGGTTCGACACTTTCCAATATGTGGAGGCTGTACTGCCGCCTCTGCCGTTCCGAATCAGTAGGCGTGGTGCGCATGACAGGCTACGTAGGTAGAGGGATGCGGGTGAACCTTGTCATTGAACAAGTGTTTCCCTAGTTTAAGTAACATGTAGAACAAATTTATGTTTTAGAGTAAGACTGTATTCATATATTTTTCAGTAATTCACAAAAATGCACTCCATGTATGTATTGCAAATGTAAATATCTATGTTTCGTATACTGTGTTACACTTTGTTGCAATTGTATTATAAATAAATTGTGTTTTGTGTATGTTTGCATCCTCGACAAATCGTCCTCATTGTGAAATAAGAAATTGGATTCTAAATAAATATTAAAATTAATAAAAAATGGTAAATACATAAAGGAACCAGCCCAGCCATTCCCGTTACTACAGGCTGTAAATAATTGCAGAAAGTGTAACGACACCAGGTGGAAACAAGACAAATTTTCTACTAAATTACTACTAAAGCTCGGTGACAAAAAGGGAGTCACTTTCTCTTGCTGAAGAGAATTTGCCGTGTCAAGACCTCTTCCTTTTAGACCATGGTAAGTAGTTCTACTCTATTATGTATGTACACACGCTATGCAAGGATGTGAATTCTACATACACAATCAGTGTTTTTTTACTTTAACACGTACATGTTTGTCACCAACCTTAATAAATTTTAAGGAAGGTCTGACGACACGATTTTTGGCTAGGCGCGTAAATCAGTTCCATTGTAGACGAAGTAGTTACCTTGGCCACGTTCCATTACTGCTGATTTCACTGATTCAGTAATCTCAGTAACGTCAGCAGCCGTTCCGAAACTGCTGAGATCACTACCTACCAGTTGTTTTCGCGGGCTTTCGGGTAAGCACCCTGTGCGAGGCTAAACGACAACTGAGATTACTAGAGCTACAGAGGTCGTGTAGTGTCAGTAAAATAAGTGATGGCGGTAGTTATAAAAATGAGTTGTTAACTTATGGATGTTATGAAGGTAAGGTGTTATAATTACCGGATTTTTGTGACTGTGCGTCATGTACAACAATCTAATTAAAGTAATACAAGGTCAATGTAACAATATGTATGTGTATATAAGTATCTACACTTATTAACGGAAGAGGTTAGAAGGACCATGCACTCGTAAACTACCCTCGTTTTTGGGTATAATACGATTTAATAAATTGTGTTTCAAGCCAAATTGGTTATCTTATATAAGTTGATTCAATTTGTTGTTTATATTTACAACCTCGTTTATTACTGTATTGCCGATCGTTCCGAAACTATTCTCACTGAAACAAACACAATTTCCACTAACACTGAAACTGTCCGGATACTGTAGGCAGTAAACTCAGTGATTTCAGTAGTAACGGAATGTGGTCCTTATATCGACCTCAGGCCTCTCACAACACTGAGGTCACGATCGTAGAAGAACAGGTCTGGACACTGGCCTATCTAACAATGTATTTTTCCTGACCTCCTTGTTGTTTGCTGTAGTTTCTCAAGTTACCGAGAATGTTGTACATTTTGGCGCTGTTTTCCTGGCGGTCGGACTCAAACTCCGTCCACTTTTTTTCCATTGTTTAATTTATAAAGTAAATAAAGATTGCTGGAGCCTTTTCTTAAATTTGTGAGCGAAATGAAGTATTTCATAAATTAAAAAAAAAAATACGTTTTGATAAATTGTTTATCTTAGCGGAGAGGAAGTGGGCGGATTTTAGTCCGACCACGCTAACATCAGCGCCAATAAAACACAATATTCTCGGTACCTTGGTGAACTACAGCCAAACAACAAGGGGGTCAAATATCCGGGCGAGTGTACGACCGTGACTGAGGTAAGGTTATTTCTACTACAGGTTAGAAAGATCAATGTTAAAGGTTTGGCACAGGGAAAATTTCTGTCGCTAGGGGCGCTGCATTCGCATGTGGGGACACATTAACATTGCGGTATATGGGAGAAACTCATATATTTGTTAATAAAATATTGTACGTAAATTATTTTACGTTATATGATTATCGTTTTTAAAGTATAAC
>PNEQ01023278.1:0-10719 GCA_003012365.1 Medauroidea extradentata
CACAGCACACATTGCGCCTTTTCTTTCATGGAGGCCATTGTGCTTTTCACTCGTCACACACCACCTACCTGAAACATACACAAAAAAAACTTTATGAGTTGCACATAATGTTCGTCCAAACCGCAGTTTGCTAGCATTTGTAGTTTTCTAGTTATGAATTTTTGTAATGAGGGAAAGACTTTATGGACACCCTGTACATTGACATATTAAGTCCCCGAAGAAGTACTGCACGCGAATTGTCATATCTTACGAAAACTTCGACAAATGTATATTTCCTGACTTATTTTACAGACCGGATTACACGCCTTTCTAATCACTATTAAATGACATCCGAAGTAAATAAACATACACACAAATTAAAATAAATCGAACACTATTTATTACCGTTTTTTAAACAAGCTTCAAAATGCAAGTTCGTAAAAATATCAGGGAATACTTCTGTATGTCCATATGAATAGAGGGCTAATCGGACATGTTAAAAAACTACAGAAATGTTCTATCTTACATTGTGAATTTTGTGTAATTGAGCCGTATAGCACTTTTTACATGACACAAGTTTCATACGAAACTGATGACAGATGTCGATCTAGCACAAAATTTCGTACCAACATTTTTTTCTGCAAGGTTTATTTCGTTCGATATCAAGAGATATGAATAGTCTAATTTTTGGTGCAAACTCATTCAAGTAGCATAGGACGAATGCTTACACGGGTCCTTCTGCGCTGGTTTATGTGATTAATTGCATATCAACCGCGGAGAAGGCAGTAAATTATAGTTTCAACTATGCGAAGGAAAATTAAGGCCGTGACCGAAGGTGTCAAGTTTCTTGTACCTTTCACGCCAACCTCTAAGTTTACGAAAATCTGTAAACCGTGTCGTAAGGTGGTTGCTGAAATCTGCAACCTGCTCTTACCTGAAGAGATCCAAGAAGATCGAAACACGAGTACGTCATTCTTAACCTTGGACGGCCTTACGGTTTAGGATAAGAATTGGGATTTCCAATTGTAATTTCCCACCGTAGCGGGTGGTGTATAGTGCGGAGCACACACGTCCTAAAGACGCACTCTTGAAGTCGAAACGAACGTGACATTACAATACGAGATAGGAAGACCAGTGACTTTCCAATCCCCTGTCCGTATTTGTGAACTTCAACTTCGGAAGCCACCCCCGTTAGAGGTGAGAATCAGTCGGAGACCAACAGCTGGTATCTGTCATGTTCAAGAGTGCGTCTTTAGGACGTGTGTGCTCCGCACTATACATCACCCGCTACGGTGGGAATATAGCAATTGGAAATCCCAATTCTTATCCTAAACCGTAAGGCCGTCCAAGGATAAGAATGACGCACTCGTGTTTCGATCTTCTTGGATCTCTTCAGGTAAGAGTAGGTTGCAGATTTCAGGAACCACCTTACGACACGGTTTACAGATTTTCGTAAACTTAGAGGTTGGCGTGAAAGGTACAAGAAACTTGACACCTTCGATCACATACCGCCAAGAAACACAGTTTAATAAGGCCGTGACCTTTCATTTACTTCAAACAATTGCAAATAACTCGAATATTTTTTCACCAAATGCTTTGAAAAAATTTGAGCCTGTGTACAGTCATACGATACACAATTTTGCCAGAGCATTTTTTAAAATATTGTACCGTTTGCTAGCAAAACGTTGTTTTGCTTCATTTTGGCTTATTTTTACAAAAAAATATGTGACATTTCAGGGGCAAAAATCTGAAAATCCTTTTGTTGTATTGCAACAGAAAAATTCAGATACAAGCTATAATATGTAAGTTTTAAAACTGTAGCAATGAATTTTTATTTATGTATTTATTTGCCTTTAAAAAATATTTTCGAAACCATTGCAAAACTAAAGAGCGAGGCCTTAAGGTGTATGGAAAGGTACTATGTCGAGCGAATGACTGGAATACACGACCGTCAATAAAATCTAAACTACTCATCCAATTCGATTCGATGAAATTGTTTTCAGACTAGATATTTTATCAGCGGACGTTTATTTATATAGAACTACTCGGTAATGTGCGTTACTTTCGAATAAAAAATTAAGAATTTGTAACGGGCATACTTCATAAATACTATAAAATGGAGTGATAAGCAACGATTTAAGACATTTTTCTGTAAAGGCAATAGTTTCAATTAAGTGGATTCAACATTAATATTTATTACAGTGCAATGGTCAGAGGTATATACAGGCACGACGTACTAGTCAAACATCAAGGGGTATGTAAAACGCCACCCATAGTAATGATAAAAACATCTAAACTATCACTATCAAAAATCATACAATAAATATGTCTTGTTTGGTATCATTGTAACATGCAAAGCGCCACTTAGTGAAATGTGGTAATGTAATTAGCATGTGTCCACATACGTTCTTTATAGTTTTTGTGAGTCAAAGTATCCGTCAGACTGGCGATCTGGGAGGCCAACTGCAACACCACATGTGGGCCTAAGAGTCAGAAGAATAGCCCTTACCCCCCCCCTCCTCTTGCTTCTTTCTCTCTTTCTTTCCCTCTCTCTCTCTCCTCCGCTCTTTCTTCTTCCTCCTTCTCCGGCACACTGGTAACTAAATACTTAGTGTAATAACGTATTAACTAAGAGATGCCAATAATATTCAACAGTAAGAACATTATTTATGCATTTTAGTGATGTTAAAATGTAAAGCTTTATTTTGTGTAATATACGTAGGCCGTTAATAGCGGACTCACGAATTCGCGGGAAGTAGGTTGCCTCTCTCTGATTGGCTGAGAGGAACTTCGTCATCTCCTTGTGCTCGGGGGTGGGGAAGAGACGCAAGGCTAACAGAGGACTACGCGGGATGCTGTGTAGAGATGCGAATATGTAGGCCTAAGCAAACAAGCAACATGTGTTTAACTCCGGTGGGAAAGGGATAATTTCTTCGTAGGCGCGACGGAGAAAGTTAAGAAAAACTCCTGCTGCAACCTCCACGAAGGGTGGACGCGTCGCGTGGAGCCAACGCGGACATTCACGGGAAGCCACGGAGAAAACGGAGTGTGTGTGTGCGTGTGTGTGTGCGTGTATCGCGAGTCGCACCGCGTATATTCGCGGGAAGTCGTGATTACAAGCTTTAGAACGATAGTCAATATAGCGTATAATCTCTCGTGGGGCTGACGAAACAAGTTCGGATATTCCGAAGTATCGAAGGACATAAACTTCCGGTGTTTCCAGTAAAAAGTAATAGAACCCCGCAACAATAAGAGAAATACTGTGACAAACAATACAGTTATATAGGAATAATCCGTATTGAATGTTTGCCTCTTCAATGAACTGGATACCTCGAAATATTGGGCAACCTTTTAGAGCTAGATTCAGTGGTTAAGTTAAAAAAAATACTGTTACAAACCGGGACATTTTATGAAAATTGGCTGTAAAAGTGGGCTGTTAACCACGACCCAACTGGAACACTATGTGGTGCTATGAACGTTTAATCAGACTAATATAACGCTCGGTTTTTACGAGGCGCGTTATACACTGTGGGCGACCAGTTGGCTTGGCGGGGATCGTTACATTTACACCTCCTTCCTCCTACCTCGCCTAGCCATCCTCTGGAAAAATCCATATTCGATTCATTCTCCCCTTCCAAATTCTCTACTTCTCTCCCATCCTTATTATTCCGCATAAAGAAGTTGACGTGCGCTATTGCGACATACCTCGTAACAGGAAACTTGAAACCTGCATTACAACATAAACGCCAGATTTTTGCTGAACCTTCCCGTCTCACGAATTTCATCAAACAATTTGACGGGACGCATATCGCCTCCAAAGTAAAAAGCAAACCTATCATGGAATCATGCATCAGGTAAGAATACAGAAGCGAAATTCTGTGCCTGCGCCTTTTTAAGGGGCCTCCCTAGATAGTCTGCGAGTGTGTGCGTGAGGCAGGAGCGGTAAGGCTGCCACTATCTGACGTATGTAATGTATTATCGCCTCTCCGCTCAAGCAGAGGCGCGTCATTTAAGGGGGGAAAATGCTCCCCCCCCCCCCTTGGATTTAGAATTTTAAGTATATGAAATATATTTTTTTAATTTTGTTATTTGAATAATGCTAACTTAAGCACATAAAACTGACGTTTTAATACTAAAGTTTGTAATGTATACATGCTTAATTAATAAAAACGATGCAACAAGGTCACTGTCGCCGAAAAAAAAATTCTTGCTCCCCCCCCCCCCCCCAAGAAAAACCTGAAATGACGCCCCTGCGCTAAAGCCCCTCAGATGGCGTGCAAGGCTATACTATTATCCTTTTCCTATGAGACTTTAAGCGGTGACAACATTATTATTTTATTTACGGGCAGCATAGTTCAATGTCTAACGCTTTTTTCTATAGTAGTGTTTTTCGAATCCGGTTGTTATTTTTCCAGATATAGCAATCGGGAAAACCCATTTTTGGTCTTTTTGAGGGGCCCGAAAATGATGTTTCTGATTTACGTGCCGAAGTTTTATAACTATAGCGACATAGATTCAAGTACGTGTTCTTTGCCTAGATACACAAATATAATTTGCGTTAAATAGTTTCGTCAAAAAAAGAATAGCCGTAACTCGCTACAACGAATTTTGAAGAGCAGGGATACTCTGTCGGTAAACTATAGTTACCTGAATTCCAATTTGTGCGCAAAAGAAAACGATCTTTTTTTTTAGGTTCTTACTTATTAGCAGATGCGGAGTCGTGTCCAATAGGGAATATTCAGCAGCTCGCAGTGGCCAATGAGACAAAATATATGAGTCCAGAGTGTCCCGCAGTTAATAACAGACGAAGTACTGTTACATCAAAGGCACCGCCGCATTATTCCTCCTCTGTACGCCTGGATGTTCTGTGCCATTATGAACTGAAGCGTAGTCTGCAGTGAACCTGTGTACATTATCTACACGCAGTCCGCGAGGTATTTTGTTGTTTTATTGTCACGTGTTTGAAGATAGCTCGCCAACGTACCGGCACGGTAATCGATTCGTTAATTATTCCCTTTAATCGCAATTTATGCAGCCACCGGTGTGAAACTTCGATACTAGCAGCGGCTGATTGCGACATATTACAAGCGAGTTCTCTGGTCACGCTGGTATCAGCATCTCTCGCCTGGCGTTACATACACATGTAACACTGAACAGAGATAATTACAGCGTCAATAAAAACGCAATTATCGATCAAACGATTATGACGTGTTATGCCTTATTTCCCAGTCCGACAAGTCTGCCACTTTGGTTTCGTCTGTTTCAAATACTGTTTGCAAACCTTCACTATGGGTGTTCGAGAAGCGAACACCCTTGTCTTTGATAAAAGATTTTGTGACATATTTCGGACAACGCCAGTACGTCTCAGAAATCCAAGACTGACATTATAAAAACTGTTTGACTTGTTTCAATCTTGGATTTCTTAGACGACATAGCATTACAACGGCGCATGTCCACAATACAGGGTGTCTATAAATAGCACACCACGCGAAAATTGGGCTGAATTAGAGACGAAACTGTTGGTGGAAAAATATAGTACGATGACATTTTAAATGCACTAAGTGGCAACATAGCACTGTAGTTAGTCCCCTCTTGCACTCCACATGCATCTTACTTTATCTTACTACTACTGTTCTGACCTGCATATTATGAGGCCGTTCCAGTGTTTCAGGCGCATGTATGCAACCCGCATTAACCCCATAAGAATCAAGGCTAATATTACCTTCGCTGTAGCAGTAAGAGTATTACACTTATCAGCATTTTCTTCACGCTTTATTTAAGACACTGTCGTTCTTATTTTCACTGCTTTCTGCGATATTTAGTATAAAAAACGGTTACGCAAAAAACTTAAAACAAATAAATAGATTTGTAAAATGTATAGTCTACCATTCTTTATTCTTGACTTCGGCTAACGCAGCGAAAATAAAAACCACTGTCTCTTTCATAAAACACGAAGATATTGTTGATATGTGTAATAATTATATTGCTATATCGAAGGTAATATTAGCCTTGATATATATGGGTTAATGCGGGTTGCATACATTCGCCTGAAACACTGACACGGCCTCTTAAGGGCGCAGGTTAAAATCCCAAGCAGTCCAAACATGCTTACACGTTTACTTAACGTAACATACATAACATAGATTGCAACAGCGACTTTCTCCGTGCAGTGTTGCCACACTGTACGCGTAAAATGTCGTCGTACGAAGTTTTGCCGCTTACATCTCTCTCTCTCTCTCTCTCTCTCTCTCTCTCTCTCTCTCTCTCTCTCTCTCTCTCTCTCTGACTTAGCTCAGGACTCTCGTGGTGTGCTCATCATGCTGTTACTTCTGGTCACCCTGTATATCACAAAATCACTGAAAAACCTAACTCTATAATTTATTTGAACCAATTTTAGAATAAAAGCTTTATACATAAAGTAATGTAATTTAACATAATTTAATTCCACGTAAACAACCAGTGTTTCTTCAGTCGAATTACCATGCGGAAAGTGTCTATACTTATGGAGGCCGACTTTCCAGGACTTCAAGCGGTGTCCATTGATATTCCACGGATACGAACTAATTTAAAAATAAAATGGTGTACGCACGTGCGTGGTGTTAGCATAAAACCAAAAATTAAAGAACGTCACACGCGTACATGTTCTTTAGTTTGCTGTGAGAATGTCATTAGCTATTTCCTTGCCGATTATAACCTTACAAGTTGGTCTGAGCTCTGACATCAGCTGCTTTATCTAATATTTCAATATTTTTAACTATCCACGAGATTTACTTTTGATAACTTCAGCGTTCAATAAAAAATGTAATGACTATAGCACACAAAATTAAGACATTCCATGCGTGAATGTACCTTAAAAGATCTTATGTATTACGATCAAAGACCGATCTTAAAGTATAGTTGACAAGATACTAGCTTTGTAACACGCCTCAAAACATTTATAGTTATTAATGCAGTGTTTATAAGCAATGCAATAAGAAAATTTAACTTGGTATACGTATTTAATTCAAAATTTAGTGATATAGTAGGTTTACTTTTTATTTCCGACACATAGTTCCACGTAAATAATTTTATTTAAAGTTCATTAAAATCATTAGTAAAATTATCTGCTCATCTTCTCTCGACTGCAATGAACTAGAAGTGAAATATCAGTACGCTTTATTTTTATTTGAGTTCTGTTTCGTCTGTTATTTTGATCCGCTAACCAGATTTAATTAAACCCTTACCTCAAGCTATTCGCTTATACTTTCTTGCTCGCACGTATGAATCTGACCTTTAACGACTGAGTTACCAATTTGTTCTTTTGTTTATTTCGGGTCTTGAAAGAAAGCGTCAAAAATCTTTGAACGAGGCTATGTTTTATGGATTTATTTTTCAGTAATGTAGTTGAACGCAAGTTGCTATGTTTTCTGATGTTTTATAAAGTTTGGCCCAAATTAAGTATTGTTAACTTGTATATTCCTTATCAATTTTGACTAATCATAATAATGCTGCGAAATGTTGAAGATTTGGTTATATTTATGGTCGTCGCCTACCTGAGCGTAAGAGGGTTAGCATCGACGGAGCTATAAGGGCGATCCTGGAGCGCGCATCAAATGCTAGATCGCTTCAACGAGCCAAGCACTGAACTAGCGAGCAAGATTCCCGCCGATCCATTTTTACTATAAGCGGTGACAAAACAATGTTATTGGAGGAAAACCTGTAGTAAAGTTCGGTGTATGTTCGGCCTAAGTTTCATACACACATGCGGTTAGTACATTTTGAAGTACGTCAGTCGAAAAATGCTGTTTTTTATGTTAGAGGGCTTAGAATGTGTTTTTTATGAGCGTGGTGGCTTCAAATTGACATTCCGTCTTTGTCCGAAGTGTGTTTTCTTTTCGTACATTGGCACAATGGGCACATGTGGAATAGTTTTGTAAAAAAGAAACGAATTTACGAACACACTGCAACGCATTTGAAGCGCGTGGTAGGCGGCCCCCTTAAGATTGAAGATATTTTGGTCAGCCTAGCGCTGATGAGAGGTGACATGGTGTGAGTTTGGGCGAAACGTCGGAATGAGGGGGCAGGGGAAACGGAACATCCCCGAGAAAATCCGCCGATAAGCGGCATCGCCCACGATTCCCACATGCGAAAATCCTGGTACCGACACCTCTGGGATTCAAACCCGTTTCGCTTTGGTTGGAGGCTTATTTCCTTAAGGGGCCTGCCTACCTGCGCTTCAAATGTGTTGCAGCAAGTTACGGCTTTTCTCTTTTTGACGAAACTATTTAACGCACATTATGTATGTATATCTACGAAAATAACATACACTTCAAACAATACGCTACAGTTTAAAAAATCCGGCACGTTTATTAGGAATATTATTTTCTGACCCCTCAAAACGGCTAAAAATGGCTTTTCCAAACTGCCGTATCTGGAAAATTTACAATCTGATTCGAAATTTACAACTATAGAAGCAAGCGTTAGACTGAGTTACGCTGCCCACAAATAAAAGAATGTGGTCACCGCTTAAAGTCCCACAGGAAAATGCTAATAGTGAAGCACTGCACGCCATCTGAGTGGCTTGCGCGGAGAGGCGATAATGTATTACATACGTCGGTTAGTGGCAGCCTTACCGCTCCTGTCTCACACACACACACATAGCCTAACTACGGAGGCCCTTTAAGGTATAGCTGTCAGTCCTAACTTAGTCCCTGCCTTCTCTCATCCATTGTGACCTAGCTATAAAACATTTTGAATAGTTTTTTTATTTTAACTATCCAGACGTTGGATACGCGAGACGAAGGTAGCAAACACAGCTGCCCACTTGCCAGAATGAATACAATGCTTCAGTTTGATGAGAGAGGTTGATAAAGCCAGGAAAGAGAAAAGAAAGGAGCTTGCAATTGTCTGAAGTAAGAATTTTTCTTTGACAAACAGAGAATCCTGCGCTGTGTAGAGAGCCTACACGGAAAATAACGCTGCTTAATAAAAGCTGTCGCAGGCTGTGAATGTGCTGTGATGAAAACTGCTCTCAGAAAACGCAAGCTGCGTAAGCAACAAATTAGAGGAGCGAAACTACGTATACGGGGAGAAAAAATATAGATCACGTTTCAAGGGGGATGTTGCACGACTATATTAAATTTACAGCATCCCCTATCCCCGCTACTACTGACATTCCTGAAGGCGTACCAACATTTTTCTCATTCCATACTTTAAATATTTGTCTACTACACCGTTTTTAAATTGTTAGATAATAAACTGCTTCCTAATTATCTGACATTCGTTGGAAGAAGAACATAACACAAAAATACCTTAAATATGAAGGTATACCATTTACATTTTGGGACGTGCCCTTAAGGGCGCGGTCTACCGCAATTTTCATCACCATTATTTTATTTTTTATTCGCACCAGACATTTTTTTTTCTTATTTTAGACACAAAATGTGACTAAATTTGACTCGTATGAAATTTTTTTATCTGTCATAGTTTTCGCGTGATGATTTGTTAAAGTCATATTTTGCATGTTTCCGTTTTAACGACCACACTAAAACCAACTGATATACCAAACTCAAAAAAATCACAGAGGATAAAGACATTACAGGCTACAGTGGCATGCTCATAAAATCAAAGAAAAAAATTATTTGTATTTTTAAAAAAAATATTGAATTTTTAAAATTTTAATTTTGAGTTTCAGCATTATTTTAAAATTCAAATAATTTTTATTATTTATTTTTATGAGCATGTCGTTGTACCTGCAATGTCTTCATCCACTGTGATTTTTTTGAGTTTGGTATATCAGTTGGTTTTAGTGTAGTCGTTAAAACGGAAACATGCAAAATATGATTTTAACAAGCCATTACGCGAAAACTATGACAGATAAAAAAATTTCATAAGAGCCAAATTTAGTCACATTTTGTGTCTGAAATAATAAAAAAATGTCTGGTGCAAATAAAAAATAAAATACTGGTGATGAAAATTGCGGTAGACAGCGCCCTTAAGGGCCCTGTAGCCATGAAGGCGCGACTCGTTACAAAACACCTTACGTCTATCAAAGGCCTAATACAAACGAAATATTTGAGCACGTCACCTAGAAGAGGTTTTTACTGAAGTGATCCCAATCAAGTTAAATTAATTTGGCGACAAATTGTAATTTTTAAAGTATATATTTTATGCATAACAAGTCTCTACAGAAACTACACCTAATTTTAATTAGAATATAATCTGTGAAATACGTTAGATCTATTAACTACTAACATATCGTAACAAAAGTCTGTAATAAATATTACGTTTAAAGTCCATGGCCGAGGTGAGTCTGACATATTTATTTTTACGTTTCCTGCCGCGATTGTCGGCAATAAATTAACAGGTCGTCCATACCTTATGATCTTCGCATGCACTCGTAGCAATCGTTGGGGCCCGTAACTCCGTGTAATACAAACAGCTTATTCTCCACGGAGCTTTTGTATGACGTAGCTAAACAGCTGCTTCCCCATACGACTCGCCGGTGTTGGCGCTGGCAGTCCCTCGACGTCACACAGCGATCTAGGCAGGTTTGCAATATATTAAGGGTTCTGTGGACCCTACCTCAAAACTTCAAAAACACATAACAATTCGCAATCGTTTATCAACTAAAGTATTAATGATACACAATTTATTTTTTTTACCATACGAGAATAAAGATGGTTTGTTTTATATATAAGTTTAAATTTCATATTCCGCGATGTTGAGTATTTTAAAAAAATGTTTCAAAACACAAAATTG
>PNEQ01023283.1:0-20538 GCA_003012365.1 Medauroidea extradentata
TCAAAACCTACAAAACCCTTGGATGCAGAATGTCTTTGAAGATCCACTTCTTGCACTCACATCTAGACTTCTTCCCCCAGAACCTAGGTGCTGTTAGTGATGAGCAGGGAGAAAGATTCCATCAGGATCTGCATATCATGGAGGAGAGGTATCAAGGCAGATGGAATCCCGCTATGATGGGCGACTACTGCTGGTTTTTTCAAAGGGATGACACTACCACTCATAAAAGGAAGAAATGAAATGTTTACCTCTCTCGTATTTGTAAATTTCATTGTTGTTGATTAATTGAACGGTAAAAAAGTCCAATCAAAATGAGTTGAATAATGCCATCTTTATCTTCTTTCTTATTTTATGGTTATATTATACTTCAGTACACTGTAAATAATGGAAA
Organism: Medauroidea extradentata; assembly: GCA_003012365.1. Classification (NCBI taxonomy): domain Eukaryota; kingdom Metazoa; phylum Arthropoda; class Insecta; order Phasmatodea; family Phasmatidae; genus Medauroidea; species Medauroidea extradentata. Next base: position 392 of record PNEQ01023283.1, read on the forward strand.
TTACCTGTTTCCCCTTATGTTATCGTATATTTATATGAGTATTATGTTATGGCCCATACCAAATAAACTGTACGTCCTGTAAACTTTTCATGGTTATCTTATGATTCAGTCACCAAACATAGTGGAAATAACCCTTCACCATTCATGTTATTTTTTTAAAAAAATTATTTGTCGACCAGTGTAATTAATCAACTTTGCGATTTCAAATAGAAGTGACAAATTTCGCAAAAATTTTGCAATTTTGCACGTTGTGAAAAATATGTCTCTAGCTATAACTAAATTGAGCCAATTTTAGCACCCCAAAATCCAAACAAAATTTGTATTACAAACTTATTTACCGGTAACAGGAAGTTACGTGTTATACAAAATAATACTTTTTTATATATGTTGGCATGTGGTCTTTACAATAACAGAAAAAAAAAGGTTTGTATGGAATGGGCATGTTGACTACACAAAAACAAATTGTAATGCCGATAATAGCCTTGGCACTAAAATTTGGGAAATGTTAATTGGAACATACAGTTATCTCTCAGTTTAAATTCTTCCAGTTTAAAAAATTTTGTCACTTTAACAACTGCATTTTTTGGTCCCATCTTAAAGTCCCAACATACATTTATCGTTCAGTTTAAAAACTCCTTCAAATTAAGAACATTTCATTTCAGTCTCTGGAGAGTCTTTGAACCAAGAGATTACTGTATATGTATTCCAAGTTTTGGAACTTCAAATGTTAAGGAATATTGCTAGCGTCAATTTGAGGGTGTGGTGGGGGATAAGTAATAAAAAAATGTATATGTGGTAATAAAGACAACTTTAGTATACTCAGTTTCAAACGAAACATGATACTTCATTTGTTCTTCAGTGTCGTCAGCAATACTTACTTAACATTATATAATTAATTTCTCCTATATATAATTATTGCCATTATCAGCCTGTTTCATTATGCTTCAGCATCACTTCTACTTACTTTGCTGTATTAAACTTTATTTTAATATTATTTTATTTTCCTCTACATTATCTACTTCTACTTTTTTCTCAGAAACTGTCCCTCTACCTTACCCAACATCACTTGTAACACACATGACATAAAGATGTACACCTTATGTTCCAATAGCAATAAGCACCCCACTTTTCTGTATGGTTCCCACTCTGCTGCTGTATACTCCAACATCAGTCGTGGATGCTGGTTCAATATGTTAAGGTGGAGTTGCAATAATCCGGCGAACTCGACACTAACAAGACAAGTTGAAGAAGTGAGATGGTAGAACTTAGGGATATAATGATTTTTGCTGACTGTAGAGTATCTGCAGCTAGCTAGAAAGTTTCAGGGGTAAAGTTGAAAGATGTGGAGGGGATGTAGCGTTGGCGGCATGACTGAGTGAGGTGGTGCTCGACAGTGAATGTAGGCAGGGTAAGTTTACAAAATACAAACTTTAAAAAAAAATCTAGGTTTGGTGAGGGGGTGGAATAATGGTGTGTTTAAGGCAGAGATGTATAAAATGTGTTAGCAAAGACATAGAGGTGATGGAAATTGAATTAAGTGGGTGTGACAGGGATGTAATCCCAAACTATCCAAACAAAAGATTTAAACATATCTGCTATCTCAAGTATTTTACTCCGAGGATGAATTTTTTCATTGATTGTGTATAGTACCTATTCACTTTTAGAAATATTAACGTTTTAATTAGGTATTTTATTTATGAGAGGCATAATAGTATTTCTATTTATATTGTCTGATCTTGTTTACCTATACTTGTATTGAATGTGTATTTTAATTAGGGTACAGCAAATAAAGATAAAATGGTTTTGCAGTAGGAGCATGGTAACTGTAAGGGTGCATATAAAACAGTACTATGTCACATAAGTTATATGGAAATACAGAATTCCTTTTTTTTTTTTTTTTTTTTTTTTTTTTTTTTTTTTTTTTTTTTTTTTTTTTTTTTTTTTTTTTTTTTTTTTTTTTTTTTTTTTTTTTTTTTTTTGTGACAGGTCTAGCTACTTTTCTAATTTTGTAGTCTGCTCATCACGTAATTATACCTGTTATATATGCTACAATCCCATTTTCACAATGCATTCTAAAATATATAATTGAAGTCCAGAAGATATCAGTCTAATTTTGTTATTGAATATTGAAGAAAAGGTCAGCATACCCTATTTAATGAAGAAATAACTAGACGCAGGGATCTTCAACCTACAAGACACGTTCACAATCTGAGCAACATCTACATCCAACTAGCGACTACTGCGGTATGATGAAGTGTAAAATAATGTCCATGTTCACAAACATTTTTGATTATTAATGCATTTTTTATTTTTACAATGCATAAATCCACGAGAGGAAGACTTCGGAGGGCCACGTGTTAAAGACCCTGATATTTAACACAGTTTAGAAATGAATTTATTTAAAGCCATTACGGTGATAGCACAACCATTAAATACAGTTAAACATAAAAATGTCAGGTTTGTGTAAAGCGATAGCATAAAATTTAAAGAGTTCCAACTTTGTACAAACTTTAGTTTGTCATTCATGTTTGCAGTAGAAACTGCCAAGTTATTTTGTTAGTTGAGCAGCTTAGCGAACTTGCAGAGTCATGTTTGTGTAGTCATCTATATAACTTGGTATTGGTTTGTTAGGCCATGCGTAACTCACTAGGCTGCTTACAGAAGGTTCATTACAGTCTTGTAAACAAGTTAATAATTTTAATGTGGAGTGCTATGCAGGGAAAGCTTACTCATGCTTGCCTCTTCTTGCAACTCACCGAAAACAGTACACCAGTTGAGCTCCTTACAGAATAAGGGAAGTGGTGAACGAGCTCGTGGCCTATCACTGTTATTGCAGTCCAATTGTACCATAACTGCATGTGTCAAAAGCCAATGGGCTGAACTACCAAAGCCAGGATAGATTTTTCTCCGTAGCCTTTAGCCATTTTTAGCCACTTTTTCATTATTTTTCTCTCACTGATGATGTATGATATGACTGAAGTAAAACATGGCATCCGTAGTTAAGTTTTTAACCTTCCCTCGATAGAAACTATGTTCCCAGAAAAAGTATTGACAGACACAGACGTATACATGCAAACATTCATATTACAGAAAATGTCTTGCGAGAGACTCATGAAGGTTGGTATGAAGTGTTGTGTGCGTCATGGTCACCTGTACAACTTTTGTTCTTGACCTCAAAATGTGCAAAAATACGTCCAGTCTTGATGGGCTGGAGGTAATTGAAAGATAACAAACCGAGTAAAAAAATTTACCAAAGACTTTTGTTAAATTTTTTTGTTAGGAAGTTTTTTTAATGTGTGTTTAAAATAAAAATAACATATTTTTACAAATCACTTCAGATAATTTTGAGTAAGTTGCTGAAACTGAATTGTTAACATGATTGAGAGAGGCATTCAAAGAACCTAGATAAGGACAGAGCGGGGAGGGCAGTCTATATGTTATTGAGGACGATGGAGTGGACTGTGTTGCAGGAATATTTGGCATCGGCAAGGAGTGTGGGGCAGTTCAGGGGGTACTTGTTTACGGGATAAGTACTTGCCACCGGGTGTCAGCACAATTGCAAGAGAACTATTATTATCAAACTGAAAACCACACAAACAATGCAATAGTTGGTTACTAAGAAAGTTGCCCACTAGAACTGGGTACGTACCTTATAGCTTTCAAAATAATATTTGACTTAATTATGTAGAAATTAGTAACTTCGGAAAAATGCACCACAAAATATTTTTTGTTAGTCTATCAGTTGAAGTTATTAACTGGTTCAAAGGAGTATACTGATTGCAAATTTTTGTTTGAAATGTGGAAATAAGGAAGTGATAAAGGTGACTCTGGCTTGCGCAGTAACGACATTACCTGTACATGAAGAATGTACTGAAGTCATGGCATCCTGCAAGACATTTAAATAGTGACCAGTTTTATTCTTTTGGGTACATCGTTTTTGTTTAAGGTCATGCTCTTTAGTTACTACTTTTTTTGCTATAATAATTTTTTAAGATTAAACAAGAGCAGGTATTAAAAATCTTTTTGGCAGTTTTGTTTAAAATGGTTTTTGCAATGATAGTTAATTTTTCAAAGCAAGAAATAATATGGTTTCGACTAAAAAGTCGATTAACCAGAAATGCGTGTAAAAATTTGCCAACATGGAGGAGACGATTTTAAACAAAACTGCCTGACATATTTTTTATATCTGCTCTTGTTTAGACGTAAAAAAAATTACTATCGCTAAAAAGGTAGAAACAAGAGAGTATTGTCTTAAAAGCCAACGAATCCGAGCTATGTTTTTGGAGTAAAAACAGCCTGATAAAGCTGCTTGTGGCAATTTAAGGGCCTCAAAATAGTGTTTTTTTAATAACTGGGCTGCAGTTTTGGAATAGTAGTTTGTTTATGTTTTTCATAGCTAAACTTAACACACTGTAGCAGAGTTCATACACTACATCTTGCTCTTATTAAGTAGCAACTCTGAAATCATACTTTGATATTATGGTAAGAAATATTGTACAAATATGGAGATTATTTATTATTTTCAGTCACCAATTAACAGAATGTTTTTTTAAATAAAATATTCAAAATTGACATATGTATGGTTATGTAGATGACAAAGTATTGCAGATTTAGACAAAGTTACCATTAAGTAAACATGCAGTAAAATTTTAATTACAGTTTGGAAAAATTATAATTTGATTTAGTGTTCCTAGTTTTTTAAATTCATTCCTATTTATCTAGGTTACTAAATAGATTACAGCTTGCATTTTTTCTTTCCCTTAATGTGTATTGTACACAGATGAAGTTCATTGCAATGTAGATTATGTTACATTTTCTGATTATTTTCATTACAATAGTATTAGTGAATTTTTATTTATAAAACTGTCTTTGTCATAATGATAAAGTGTTTTGTGAAGTTAATAAATTTGTTTTAGGCTCATAGTGACTTAAGAAGCCAAATTATAAAACTTTAAATGTCTATATTTAGTGACTGCTAGTGTATTAAGCATATTCAGTTTCTCCATTTTTATTTCTCTCTTGGCTTGTGCTGAGATGAAAAATGTGGTTCATGGGTTTTTTTTTATCATTTGTTGGATTTGGTGAGTTACGTGTTTGATATAAATACTTTAATTTTTCCCTTGTTTTTTGTGTGCTTGTTGAAGTACGAAACTATCATTGTGAGGCAGCATACGGACCTCAGTTTGCCATTCATGTTTACACTAGAAACTTCCGAGTCATTTTGTTAATTGAGCTGCTTAGCAAACTTGCAGAGTCATGTTTGTGTAGTCGCCTATATAACTTGGTGCAGGATTGTTAGTCCATGTGTAGCAGGGTTTGAGAACAGTTCTGCCAACTAACATATCAGGGTTTGTAAGGTAATGAATTTTATTTATTTTTGTGTCGATGAACTTTCAATTTCATTTCCTTTTTAATAGCCTATTTTGAAAGTCCTATTGTAAGCTAACTTGTTGAAATAAATTTTCTTCATAAAAAATGTTAAAAATTATATTTTGGTTTAAATTAATGTTTGCTATTGTAGTGCATGTTTTGAACGGAGATGGTTCAGTTCTTTACGGTTAAACAGCAGCGCTATCAATTAACAGTTTCCGTTAAGACCATTAAAGTGTAAAATTTAATTGTAACTTTTTTTTGTTTGTATGAAGTATTAGTTTTTGTAGACATTGCTAACTACTTGATTCCGTTACGAAAATATTTTCCAAGTGTGACATCCTCATAATATGTCAAAGACAAAATTAACAGCATGTGGCAAACTGAAATGAAGTAATTTACGTTGTTTGATCAAATTTGTAAATATGTAACGCAAAGGTTTTTGTATTTTTAAAAAAATTGCTGAAAAAATTAATTATAGTTTATATTTTAACAATTTTTTAAAAATACAAAAAATTATTAGTTGTTTTATCTTTTTATAACTTTGAGGAAATTAGCTGTCATATCTAATTTTGGTGTCAATTATTTCATTTCAGTAGTAGAACATTAATTTTGACTTTGACAACCTGTTGTGGGAGTACAATTCAAGATCAAAATTTTCCATAGGAGGAAAATGCAGTCACTACTATGTAGCCTGTATGTAACTAACAATTATTTGTTAAAATTTAAATTATGAATTTTTCACTCTTGAGTGTCTTTAAGGGTACCACCTACCACTCACTTTAAATGTGTTGTAATGTGCTGGGAAACACATCTTTATTTTTACTATATTATTCCACATTTGCCCATTGTGCTAATGTACAAACTGAAATTACTTTGGACAAGGACAGAATGTCATGAATACACCATGCTTATTAAGAGGGAGAGATTGGATTTCTTGAACGTATTATTTGGTTTAGTGTAATTTTATGGAACTCTCTTCTAACTGCAGAATAGAGTGCATATTGATAAAATATTAAAATCTTGGCTTCCTGTTTTTGTTGCTACAGATCTAACTGCAGTTAGGAAATTGTTATTACTTTCTTAACTGCAATTATACTTGTAACAACAGTAACGACAAAAAAGAATTTATGATGTCTGAAATTCTATTAACATTTATTCTATTCTGCAGTTGAGTTACGCCTCTGTAAATTCACCCAAAAGAAAAGTAAAGTCATAAAATACACAAATTCAATATGGCGATAATCTATCCGTCTTAAAAAACTAGTTTCAAAAAACCTACACATAGCCAAAATCTGTCTTTTCAGACTGCTGTACTTCGAAATGCACTAACCTGATGCATATGAAACTCAAACATAAACGTGCACGGAACTTTGCTATAGATTGTCCAATATATTATATGATCATGCTGCGTGTAGTTCCATATTAAAACTATGATGGGCAGGAATCATGCATGCTAGTTAAGGGGCCCGCCTCGTTGCCATAAAATCGCGCTGCAGCGTGTTTGAAGAAAAAGTTTTACGCCGAAACTAATACACGTGTGTTCACGCGGTTTGTCTACGAAAAGAACACACACACTTCAGACGACTGCCCTTAAGTACTTTCAAGACAACACACATATTAGAAATCCCCTTTTAGTGCACGTCAAAATGGGTCAAAACGGGGTTTTCAGTCTGCTATAGCGGAAAATATACTAGCCGAATACATGTGAAACCACTTAAGGGTAGTGCATTGGACTTTAGTAAAGTGATTAAGTAAATAAAACAATAGGGTCACCACTTAAAGTCCCATAGGAAATTTGTTTATTCGCGAAGACTGCACGCCTTAAGCGTAGAGGCGATGCACCGTTGTATGGCCCATACGACGTCGCCCTTAGCACCATACCTCACTCACACAAACACATGTGCCACGAGGTGGGCCCCTTAAGGGTTTGGCTCATTGTAGCGTTGCAGCATGTGTGGTGCAAGGTCGCCCTTGTAGCTCAGTTTGTTCTGAGCCTCTTAATGTGCAGGTAGGTGACACCTTAGTAGTTATAGAGAACATTTGTGCAGATAACGTGTAGCATTGTGGTGTGGTATGAGTCCACAAACAGGCTATTGTTCCTCGTATACAGGTTGTCTAGAAAAAAAACCACGTAATAGCACACTATGTGATTCCTGGACTAAACTGGAGACAAAAATGTTAATGGAAAAATGTTGTATGATGATATGCACAATGTGGCAGCATAACATTGTAGTTAATACCCTCTTGCGTTCCGCAGATGTTATTTATCTTACTGCTACTGTACTGACTTGCATATTATGGGTGTAAGTTAAAATCCCGAGCAATACAAACATGATTGTAGGCTTGCTTGACGAAATAAATATAAAATATGTGGACGTGGTGCATGCAGTGTTGGTACATTGTGCACACGAAATGTTGTACAACTTTTTTTACACATTTCCGTCTTCGCGTGGAGTGCTTAGTAAGCAGTTCTTTCTGGACAGCCTGCATGTCACTTTATCATACATAAGTTATGCAATTATAATGTGTTTTTATTTTCAGTACAAGTGTGAACAGCCATGGTAAAAGCAAGGAAGTTTATTTTGGCCAAGCACTTTGTGGGTGAGCCAAAAGAGAGTGACTTCAAATTGGTTGGAGAGGAGCTACCATCTCTGAAAGACGGCGGTAAGTTAACTCGTGTATCACATTGTAGTAACAAAATAATATTCAATTCCGGTTTGACTTTGTTAGACTATCTTTACTTATAGCATGAAAAGTAGAAGTCTATGTCGACATTTAAACCATTATTTTCAATAATACAGGCTGTAGAACAACTAATAGTATAGTGCAATTAGATTTTGACCTTGACATGAAAAGAAGACGTGACCATCTCAAATGTTTTGAACAGTACTGAAAAATCTTGTGTCTAGTTTACAATCATTTTGGAAAATTAAGTGGCTAAATCTTATTAAAACACATAATGGTCACAGCGAACAGATAATATAATTCACACATGCTAACAACTTAAACTCATACTCACTAGTTTCCACTTTTTTAGCCATATTAATTTTTTATGCCTAAACGAGACCAGATATCAAAAATCTATGTGGCTGTTTTGTTTAAAATCGTCTTCTCCATGTTGGCTGATTTTTTTCAAGGCAGTGAATTCTGTGATTTTAGCTAATTATGTAACTAAATAAATTCTTATTAGTTGAATTTTTAGTCGTAACCGTATAGTTTCTTCCTTGGATAAAATTATATATCACGGCAAAAACCGTTTTAAACAAAACTGCCAGACAAATATTTGATATATGATTTTGTTTTAGTTTAAAAAAAATTACTATCACAAAATACAGTAAAAACTAAAGAGCGAGACCTTAAGGGTTTGGGCCCGAGTTTCTTGGCTTCCGAGAGAATAATTTTTTTATATCCATACGAGAGTAAATGTCGTAAAATTGCTTCGTAACTTCTTTGCAAATTGGTTTTACTATGCAATGTAATTTTTCCAGACAAACTGTATGTTGAGTATAGCTAATTTATCAATTAAAAGGAAATTTCGTTAATTAACTAATTAGCAACTATTTTGGAATCTTTTGACTCGACAAAATTAGAGTATGCAGTTTAAATCAGTCATAACAAAGTTACGAAGCGATTTTACGATATCGGCTCCCATTTATGTTTTAAAAAATAATTGTCGTTAAATGTGAAGAAACTCAGGCCCATTCCCTTAAGTTTGTCTTGCCTTTTAATTCTTTTATTTCTGTTATGGGACGGAGGATAATATGGAACGTTGGGTAAACAAAAGACAAACCAAACTATATACTGTAATTAAAATTGACAAATGGATTGTACAGTAGAAGTTAGTTATAGAGCAGATAAAAATACTGCAGTAGTTTTATTCCCATAATGTATAAATAAAGAAATTATTATAATCTTGTATATTGCAGAATCAGTTTTCTGTGGGTATCATGTCCCCCAACTCGAGTATCGTAATGGGCTGCTGCTGTATTTATAATTTATACATTATATATTTTTGGTTTTTCTGGAAAATTTGCATTTTTTCTATTGAAAAACATTGAAATGTCAGGGAAGTTTTTTCCCTTGTTCACTGAACACAGTGAAAAAGTTATCACCATAAATTCATATAGGCCTGTGTTAGAGATATGATATATTGGCTTCACTTTGCAGCGTGTTTGTCAGTGTGGTGCATTTGCACGGTTCGCAAGGGCAGCATGAAACAATAACATTTGTGATACAACAGTTTAATTATGATCAGAACATTTTAAAAAGTTTTGTGTTAATTTAAACTAACAACAATGAGATAAGGCAAAATGGGAATTTTTTGTAAGCTTATGTCATCCAGTAATTCGGAAGTGGAACAGCATGACCTTGCCAGTACTAGATCTGATGGTTTGGTTTCATGTAGTCATTTTCAACTACATAACATTTAAAAGACGTGACTCAAATGATCAGTTTCCTGTGTTCGTAGTGCATGGAATTCAGTCATTTACTGAATGTTCGGTTCTTCCAGCTCACAATTTTTTTCGTGCGTGGCATTTGTAAAACAAATTTTGTATATCAGTCCTTAATATTCCAATACCGTAAGATCCGGCTTATCGGAACTTGGCTAAATTCAGACCAAGGCATGTTCAGATTAGGCAGACAACATTTTGACAGTACAATAACTGAATCTCTTTCTATTACCGCGCAAGTGAGTGGAAAACGTGCTGAAATCAGGATGGCATAAGAATTACTATGTGCAAGTTCATACTTAGTATTGTACAGTAATGATAAATATAATATGAGGAGGATACCAGAGGACTAGGGTATATACACCCACATGCAGACTCACAACTGGCCGCTCGTAGACATCTGCTTACAACGTAGGGGGACATGGAATGAGTTCCTACAATGGAGAAGATCAGGGAATGAGGAGAGTGAGGGAACGAGGAGATCCCAGAGAAAACCTGCCGACCAGCAACTTTGTCTGACACAATTCCCTTAACTGAAAATCCATGGTCTGATCTCACAGAATATTGAAACTGGATCACCTTGGTCGGAGATGGCCCCACTGTACTGGAAATAATATGTCACTGTATTATTACATTAAAAAATGTAATGCAGTTTGGTTTTTCATGTGTTATTAGAGATAATTTTTCTTCACACATTCGTTTGGAATATCCCGTTGTTGGGAATAGCAGGATTGCACTGTCTTCTCTCCTTTCTTCAACAGACTAGTACTAATGTAAGCATCAGTTCAATTAGTGAAGATTACTGTACGTCGTGCCCATCCCCCTCTGCCCCTGCCATGGGCCCCAGTCCTAGATACACCCTATTTCTGGTTCCTGACGAGAGTGTACTCTTCATTTAAGAGTGTGTTCTTACTGGTTACAGAGATACTGGTTGAAGCAGTCTGGCTCAGTGTGGATCCATACATGAGGTGAGCTATATTTTACATTTGTGTGTGAAATGTGTTTAGTGTCCAGTTTACTGCATGTTGACACAGTTGTTGTAACATGTGGATAGTCATGTAATAGTTATAGATAACATTATTGAAGCCCTATTTACTTTTGTACTTACAGATAAGTTATAGTTCCTTGCCACTTTGTAACATAAACAAAGAATCCTAAAAATATCCACAGTTAACGTGTATGGCCTAAATAATAAATATTTTTTAATCATTAATTCTTGACATTGTGGTATATCAAAAGTGCCCACTATCGCTAACTACCTATATTAATTTCACTTACTTTAACGAAGCTATCTGTGAAGAGTTAAATCCAATTATTCAGGACAGAGGATTAGCCACGGATAATTTTCAAACCTAATTAACATTTAAAGCAGTACATGTACCTTGTAACATTGTTAACCTCTTTAAAACTAAGGCTTGTTAAATTGGTCCCCCCCCCCCAATTAAAACAGAGTTTTCTCCAAGATTTTACAAATTTAGCCATAGTAATTCTAATATAAAAAAAAATTCTGATAATTTGATTGTGGAAGGTCGAGAATTGAAGTTTGAAGTTTTTTTTCCTTCCAGGGCAAGTAAATCCATGTAGCCACGTTGTATGTTTAAATATAATGTCATGTAGTTCTTCAGTTTCTTGTGTATATGTATATTTTTCTTTGCATTTCAGGTTCTATTCTGTTAATCATCCTGTTGGATCAACTATGTTTGGATCACAGGTAGCAAGGTAAAATAACTTATAATATGTATCTTTGAAATTCTAAATTTTACTTCTGCTAGTAATTCTTACAAATGTGGTCATTAGTAGTACCAGGGTCTTTAAATTGATCCGTGAGCGACACATCTCTCTCTTCTGGAATAACACCCCAGCTTTGAAGATATCTCAGCAGATTCCAGTTCTATCCTAAGACCTTGTGGAAGGAATATGCCAACATCATAATGTCTAGGAAACCTGTTCTAGGGAAAATCAACAGTATTTTTACTTAAAAAGAACTGCTGCTAGAAACTGTTTTAGGCAAATCATTAACGTACAAGAGAAATAATATCGGACCAAGAATGGAGCCGTGAGGTACGCCAATTAGTATGTTTTGTTTATTAGATTTAAAATAATATTTAGTATTGGTAGATGAGTCAGTGTACGGTACTATGACAATTTGAGAACGATGGGACAGGTACGATTTGAATCAGTTTAGTGCTATACCTCTTATGCTATACGCCTTTAACTTCTCGATGAGTATTGAGTGGTAACACTGTCAAAAGCTTTACTCAAGTCATAGAAAAGCCCTACAGGATGTTTCCTTTTATCTAAAACCTCTACAATGTTGATGAATTCAAACACGGCTGTAATGGTTGATTTGCCATGCCGAAATACATGTTGGCTGCTAATTAATACATTGTTTTTTTCAAGGAACGATGCAAGTCTGTTAAACATTAGGGATTCCAATATTTTTGGAAAACAATCAAAAGAGATATAGGCCTGTAATTCTGACACACATTTCGTGAGTCTTTTTTATGGAGGGGTAATGTCTTTTGAAACCTTCCATAAGTCTGGAAAAGTATCTTGAAGGAATGATTTATTGAATAGATGTAGTAATGGATCTGCTGTAAAGTTGATGCATCGTTTAATGAGAAAGTCAGGCACTCCATCAAGACCATATGAATGTTTGTCTTTCATTTCTTGACAACAGATAGTAATTCTTCGTTAGTTACAGGAAACAGGTACTTAGATGGAATGTAGGCCTTGTCCTCACTCCTCAAAGGGAGAAACAGTATTAATCCTATTTCTATTAAGAGCCAGCAACTGATTGTGTACTAGGTATATTGTAAAAATATTCACTGACAATATTAGCAACTTCATTAGGATTTTGTACATCTTGCATGGTACCAGTTATATTAATTTCCAGATTGTGTGTACTATCTGTTTTGTATTTGTTCAGTTCATTTTTTTTTACAATATCCCAGGTTGTTTTGAACTTTTTAAAAAGAGGCTTTAATGATTTTTCCATAATCTATTTTTTAGAAACTTTTAAAACTTGTTTTTAGATCTTGTGATAATTTTTGCAATAATTTATAATGATGGGATCTTTTGACATTTTGTGTAATCTTTTATTGTTTAAGCATGATATTTTAATTCCTTTGGATAACCAGCCTTTATATGTAGTTCTGGAAATTTGATGATGAGTGTTTGGTGGAAAGGTCTCTTCAAAATGTAGCATAAATATATTTGAGAATGATAAGCAAATGTCATCTACAGTGTTCTTTTAAAAGCCGGAGGTGAATGTAGTGCTGTTTGCAATAAAGATGTGATATTATTGGTAAACCATTTTGGCCCTTATTGCTTAACTTTTTGTCTCCCAGCTGATTAAAAAAGTGTTACTGTACAATGCTGGTTGACATGCTGTTTGACTGTTCAGTTGTGGCTTAAATTTTCATAATTTGTCCTGTGCCTCGTAACAGTTGTGTGGTTAGAGCTGGATTCACAACCGCCACTCAGCGTACATATGTACATACATACGTGTGAAAGTATAAATACTGAGGATGCTTGCAAGTATTCACATCACTTAGCATGTGTACGTGACAGTTGGTCAACTTCCTACTTCTAAAGTATGCTAAATAGTTGTAACAGTTAGTGACTGAGTTGGTCAACTTTCTACTCATTAAATATGCTAAATAGTCTTAACAGTTAATTCATTTCTAACAATGTTTCTTCATTTAGTGTGCTTCCTCTTTTTGTATTGATAAAATATTTTATTAGATTTGTTCTGCAACTGTTAGTGTGCGATACTTTACTGCAGGCATTTGTTCTAACAAAAACAACATTTATGCACGTCTAGAATATATATATTGTGAATACATTCCTGAAAACTTTGTGTGTGCATGTGCGCGTTTGCATGCGTGCATGCGTGTGTGCGCATGTGTGTGTTAAATACGCACTGTCTTTAGTTTGATAACTTCAGAGTTTTTCTTTCTTAGCAACCAGAGCCATGTTGCTAACAATGCTCTTAAAATTTTTTTTTTACTTGTAGAATTGTGGAAAGTCAGAATAGTGCTTATCCTGTTGGGAAGCTAGTAATTGGACACTTTGGCTGGCAAGATAAAGCTGTTGTTGATCTTAACAAACAAGATCTTACTGGATTACCAAAACCATACATCGTACCGGACTTCAAAGGTCATCCCGAGTCCCTTGCTCTAGGGATTCTGGGTATGCCAGGGTAAGTTTTTTTAGAATTTAAGTTTAGTTGCAATTCTAGAGACATGTTTATTTGTGCGACTCTTCAACATACAGAGCAAGATTTGCCACACCACAGGAATAATGTTATCAATGTAGATATTTCCTAGTTGTGGCTTTTTGTGCCACATGGGTCACGGTTGACGCAGTGCCTAGAGTACTTACGTCCCACCAAGGCATTCCGGATTTAATTCCAGACGGGGTCGATCTCCGGATTTTCGCATATGGTGATTGTACGGGATGATGCCGCTGGTCGGTGGGTTTTCTCTGAGGTCTCTCATTTACCCTGCACCCTCATTCCAGTGCTGCTCCATATATTGTGTCACCCTTCATCTCCACTAAAGACGAAAATGTTTAAGTGTTGACCATAATATCTTCTTTCCTTTTGGTGCTGTAAGAATAAATGTCGCTAAGTATAGTATTTAGTTTGAACGTGTGTCAAAATAAAGAAATGTTTATAATTGATTAAGGTTGGAATTATTGAAGGTTAGTCAGAACTGTTGTAAATATACAGTAGTTACATAATTTAAGAGGCTGCAGTTTTGTCATTTGGAGGGCTGTAAAGTGATGGAATTATAATTGGACAAGTAGGTCATAGTTTACTGTGTACTGAATATGTAAACTTAGCAAAATTGCTTTTATAAAATTAATGATTAAATGAGCCTTAATTTGTTCTGGGCAATACATTCAAATTACTTGTACTTGATATAATTAGCTCAAAATAAATTACTATGTGGGTTGTATCCCTTCTGCATAGCTCCCTCTAGTTAGGTAATCTTTTCATTTTCCTTTATGAGAGTTTTCTCCACATTGTACTGGTTTTCCTCTCATATAGCTTTTGATTTAATTAGTTTTAACAAAATTATTGTGACAAGATTTTTTTTCTTTGCATTTATGTCATTCTCTGGCTCTGTGGCTTAAGAGGGCAAGGTACATAATTCAACGCTAAAAGCATTAATCTGTAACTGTAGGTTTCTTGAAGCCAATTTGCGAAATTCAAACAATTGCAATCCTAGACAATAGTTTTAGCCAACGTTTTAAACCAAATTGTTTCCGGTGTTACAAACTTCTGAGGCACAATCTCTGACGCCGGAACCTCGTGCATTTAACTGTGGCGCAAGAGATCACGCGTAACAAATTAGTAATTCTGGATAAATATTTACTCATAAAGTTGGCAAATACCATTATCTAGGATTGTCATTGAGTATTTTATCCATATTGGCTTCGAAAAAAAATGTAGAAATCAATTGATGTTTTCAGCATTTATTTATCTACCACGCACTCTTAACTCCTATTTTTGGAGTCGTCAATTTTATGAGGCAGTGCATTTACGAGGTCATTCTTGGCTCTACGAGACTTAACTCCTATTTTACGAGTCCTCAATTAAACAAGGTAATAATCTTACACCATCAGGCCTAGTAAAGTCAGGGTTATACTGTACCAAGATTCTCTTAGCAGTATTGGGGTTGTAGTGCAGGTGTAACTCTTGTATGTTCTCAGCAACACAGCATATTTTGGTTTCCTGGAGATTTGCAAGCCCAAGGCAGGAGAAGTGGTAGTAGTGACAGGTGCAGCTGGTGCTGTCGGCAGCACTGTTGGCCAGATTGCTAAGATCAAAGGTACGTCCACTACGGTTATCTAGCGTTAATGTGCTATTGGAAAAAATTTTAGGAGCAAGTAAGTTTGTTCGTGATTGGTCAAGAAAATAATCTTGATGTTACGACACACATTTCATACAGAAAGTACATTATTGTCAGATATTTAACCTACGCTAAGACCTTAGATTCCAAGATGACTCCCAACTTGTCGTTAAACCAAGGAAAAATTAGTTTCATAAATATTGAAATTGTAAGGGCCCGTATTATCACCTCCAGATAAAGTATTGACTAAAACTCATCTAGAAGATAGTCCAAACAAGTGTATTACGACCCTATGATATCGCTTATCCAAGAGACTATCCAGTGAATAAGCTATCAGCTGTTTGAACCTGTTGATAGGCTGCTATCCAGAAGTTAAATAAGATAGGGCGAAAACTGCATAATATTTGTTTGTGAGTCTTGAAGTTGGGGATTAGGATTCCAGTTCACAAAATTGAGACCTATTAAGTTTTAATGCCTATGGAAAACGTAATTTAAGTTAGCGTATTGTTAAGTAATTATATTGTTATTTCAGCGTACCTATATTAAATAGTTGTTTTAGCCTGACTAACACCTGTAAAATTTCTGTTAAATTCTCTTAGTAATTAAATATTCTCTACTACAAAATTCTTTTTAAACATCCTCTATGTGTACCAACACTGATTAAGTTTAATACAGAGATATTTAAATTAAATAAAAATTTTTAATGGTGCATTTTTTTCTGTTAGGTTGTAAAGTCATTGGCTTTGCCGGAAGTGACGAGAAGGTGAAATGGCTGACGTCTGAGCTTGGGTTTGACCATGCATTTAATTACAAGACCCAAGACATTGCCCAGGTTCTCAAGACTGCTGCACCAAATGGTGTCGACTGTTACTTTGACAATGTGAGTATACATACGTACTTTAAGTGTCCTGTACGCTGGGCTTGTGTTGGACCTTAAATCATTTTTTGTTATGCACAATAGTGCCAACCATTTAATTAGGGGTCTGAATATGTAAATATTTTTGACTAACTAAACTTTATTTGAATTGAAAATCTAAAAAAAATTATACATACCTCTGTAAAAAATTACATTTGTATAATAACTCATTTAGTTCAGCAGGAACGTGCCTTATGTGTTAGCTGGAGAGCTCTTGCGAAATTATTTTGTGAATCTGGATTTAACAAAGAAATCAGCTATATTACTTATCTAAACCTTTTTTATCCTCCGTAACTTGTGGCATTCTTTCTTTTTGTTTCTGGTGCCATTCTTCTTATGTTTGTCAGTTAGTACAGTGAAACCTCTTAAAAGGGTTAACCTGAAAAAATTGAATCAAAATTTATTTTAATCAACTAAAATGTCTTTATTATTGTTCAATTTTTTTATTACAGTGTATATGTTGAGAAATATGTACAAAGTGCATACCTCAGTTTAGCATCTACTTTAGTGATAATATCCAGTTTTTCCGCACTGATAATAGTTTTGGTTTCACACCACTGCTGGTAGTACCTAATTATTCACATCATATTTATTGCACAGCTAGATATGTTAACGTAATTTACTTTAAGAATAAACAACCAAAATTTGGTAGAGGTTATGCACAAACTGCAACTGCTTGTTTTTTACCGGGTTTTTACGATGTGCTGGAAAACTTTATTCGCTGCACGTCATTCTTGGCCTAGGGGTTTACCATTTAGGCAGTAATGGCGTTGTCATTTACAGAACACAGCACTGCAGTTAAACCTTACGCTGCTGTCCTTTCTGCAGCCACGCAGCACTCATATTATAATACACGGCAGCTCTGGAGCAGATTTCTCAATAAAGACATGCAGCTCTGTCATAGTGCCCCTCGACTTCTGTTGTTTGCACAGATAATCGACTATACAATTAATAGTGATGCAGTGAGTGGCAATGTTTGTTTTGCCCATCACTAGTTAATGCTGCACACACCTGTGTTCTGTATATTTTACGTAATTTTAATTGTTTAGATCAAATTCTGCAAATGTTTTGGTTTGTTAAAAATTACATAAACTTTGTGGTTTGATGCTGTCTGGCAATTTATGACTTTCATAAACATTTACAATTAGTAAGTCTACAAATACGGTCCTAATGATGTAATAACTGCAATATGTTTGCACGCTACTGTAACACTTTAGCTGAATGTGTGGTATTGGCTTGTGGGAACTTTTACAGTTTGATCCAGTTAAAAGTGATGTTTAAAGTGTGTTTTTTAAGTTATGCTAAAAATTTTAAACGGGAAAAAAATTATACGTTGTCCTTATATAAATATTTTTAGGACCTTTAAATATGAGTGTCTTAAGCGGGAAAATATCTTAAGCGGAATTTTATTAAACTAGCTTTAATTTATTAATCTAAACTTTTGGTTCACAAAGCGGTATTTGTTTCTCAGTTGCATCATCTGATGTATTCTTGTTTTACTCTTTTGTTTCTAGTTTTCTTTTAGTTTCTTCTATTTGCAAGTGTTATAAAAATCCTCTAAAATTTATTTGAAGTTGTATATTCTCAAAAATACAAATAGTGTACATTAGAACCACTCCTCTTTTTTTACACCCCCCTACCCTACCTCGTTTTTACAATTACTCACATTTTGCATATACTTTTTTGTAGTCCCATTTGCTGCTTTTACATTAGAAATTTCTCTCTTTTTACACTTTTCTACAGTTTACATTTTTCCAGGTCCCTTGAGAAGTGTAAAAAAGGGTTTTCCTGTGTAAAGACAAAAAATAGCATATAAGAGCCCTATACATCTGGTACATGAAAATTGTTGCAGCGTGTTATGAGAAAAATTTTTTTACAAACTACTACTAAACATGTATTCAATATTTTAATCTACAAAATTTTAAAACTTTTTTTTTTTATTTTTGTATTCTAGATAATGATACATGGTTTTGGGACACCTATAAAGTGGCTGAAAACTGACTTTTTCAGAGTTCTGTCATGTAAAAAATACCAACCCAAATTGTAAAACAGAACTAGAGAAGCATGCGCTGGACTATACTATGCACTTACTGTAAATAAAAAAGTAGAGTCGTTGCTTGAAGTTCCATAGGAGAAAATGCCAACAACGAAAACACAGCACACCTTTTCCGTGCCCGCGCATAAAATAGTCATGGTTATTGACGCAGAAGTCAGTCTAGATCTTATCGAGCCTGTTTGCGTACTATAAACGTGACATCTAGGGCCTGCTGTATAGGGCTCTTGATTCCTCATCTAGTACCAAACAAGGTTTTGCCTGACAAACTAGTTTTCAGTCTGATTCATTCACTCTCACACACAAATTCTCAGATATTCTCTTTCCCTCTCTCTCTCCCACTTCTTTCTCCTTCTCTCGCTTTTCCCCATCCTCCCACCACAATCCACTCCTCGTTCAGTTCAGATCTTCTTATTCTTTGACTCTCGGCTCGCCAATTCAGTTTGGTTCCAAACACAACTCTACTCCTTTTCCTCATCACATCTCAGCTCTCTACTGAAGCCTCTGCCGTAATATGCGAACAACACCATGGTAGAACTTATCGATTTGAGTCGGTTCTGAACTTTTTGTCTCAATGAACAGTTTTATCTCATTGCTAGTTACTGTCAGCTATGAAAAATTGATGAGTGTGTGTTTGTTGTACAGAATTTATAATTTCAAATGCCTATCTTTGTAGGTTGGAGGCAGAATTAGCAGTATCATAATTAGCCAGATGAGCTACCGTGGAAGGATTTCTGTTTGCGGTTCAATTTCATCTTACAATGCAGATGTGTCGCAGTTGCCTGAAGGTAATGTATTGCAGCTAGTGTGTACTTGGTGTGTGTAGTGTGTTCTTGATGTGTGTGTGAAGAGTGTTCTTGATGTGTGTGTGAAGAGTGTTCTTGATGTGTGTACTGGGTGTGTGTAGTGTGTACTTGGTGTATATAGTGTGTACTTGGTGTATATAGTGTGTACTTGGTGTATGTAGTGTGTACTTGGTGTATGTAGTGTGTACTTGATGTATGTAGTGTGTACTTGATGTATGTAGTGTGTACTTGATGTATGTAGTGTGTTCTTGATGTATGTAGTGTGTTCTTGATGTGTGTAGTGTGTTCTTGATGTGTGTGTGAAGTGTGTTCTTGATGTGTGTACTGGGTGTGTGTAGTGTGTACTGGGTGTGTGTAGTGTGTACTGGGTGTGTGTAGTGTGTACTTGATGTATGTAGTGTGTACTTGATGTGTGTAGTGTGTTCTTGATGTGTGTGTGAAGTGTGTGTGAAGTGTGTTCTTGATGTGTGTTCTTGGTGTGTGTAGTGTGTACTTGATGTATGTAGTGTGTACTTGGTGTATGTAGTGTGTACTTGGTGTATGTAGTGTGTACTTGGTGTATGTAGTGTGTACTTGATGTATGTAGTGTGTACTTGATGTATGTAGTGTGTACTTGATGTATGTAGTGTGTTCTTGATGTATGTAGTGTGTTCTTGATGTGTGTAGTGTGTTCTTGATGTGTGTGTG
>PNEQ01023285.1:0-20524 GCA_003012365.1 Medauroidea extradentata
TATACTTTAAAAACGATAATCATATAACGTAAAATAATTTACGTACAATATTTTATAAACAAATATATGAGTTTCTCCCATATACCGCAATGTTAATGTGTCCCCACATGCGAATGCAGCGCCCCTAGCGACAGAAATTTTCCCTGTGCCAAACCTTTAACATTGATCTTTCTAACCTGTAGTAGAAATAACCTTAGTGGAGGTCTCGATATCATTCTACAGTTTGTTTTTATTTTGTAATCTTCTTACTCAGTATATCGATGGTGTTAAACTACTGCCTCGTATGTCGAAACAATACAATTTCCAGCATACAGAAAACTAGTACGTCACTGTTATACCTATATATTGATTAATGTGTGTGATATATAATTTTAAATTTATGTTCATGTATGATGAAGGTGTCTGAACAGTTATTACGAGATATACTGTGATTATTATGTTTTCACAGTGCTTTTGCGTGTCCTGACATATGAGGCTGCAGTTCAACGCCAATGAACTAGTAATTACAATTATATATCTACTTTCTTACGCTAATTATACGTTAAAATACCTATAATCGGCATCTTGAGGAAACCATTAATTTGATTATTTTACTGTCTGGTCTCCAAGTAATTAATTGTCTGACTTGTACATATTGGTGTAAACGCTACGCTGGAAAATAAACAATGAGCGAAGTTTATATTCATGCCAACATTTTATTTAATCACTTGGTCCACGACCGTGTGCAACTATTAATATTTTCCCCATATAGATATGTTTTGGCATTCCATGTTCTAAATATTAGTATACTGCACCATTCTATATTGTGAGATAATAAATAACTTCCAAGCAATCTGATATTTGTTGGAAGATAAGAAAAAACGCACTAATTCTTATCTTCCAAGAAATGTCAGATTACACGGAAGTAATTTATTATTTCACAATATAGAAAGGTGTAGTACATACAAATTTAGAGCCTGAATTGTCAAAAATATCTATATACCTTCTGAAAGAATTTTGAAGCGGGAAAAATATGGATAATTACATGTTGTGCATAATTCCACTTATATAGTATTCAGCTAATTGTTTGTTTCATTCTTAGGCAGCTATAACATGTATTTCATCGAGCAGTTTAACCCTCGCAGTTTAATTTTTATTCTGTTCTACAGTGATTTACGTCTCGTCGACAGCAAAGCCATTAGAGTCGGTTACACACCCACACGTATTACATGGCCAAGATAATTGTGGTCGTGGGAAAAATGTGAAAACTAAGCAACCTACCCCTCTGGTTCGAAGCTCTTGGTGGCTATGCTGTTACCCCACTGCCACCATAGCGCGGTGGTCGAGGGATCCCATTGGAATATAGCCTACTTCACGTCGTCTACTTCCTCACAACTACAGTGCGACCGGTCTCACTTGAGTTCGTCAGCGTACTCCGTGAGGACAGGTGGAAATTGGCACGACGTGCGTCAATGGCACAGACTAACTACTAATACAGACATGAAATAACGTAGCGGATAATTTGATACGGCGAACTTCGCCACTTATTGGTTGTTGATACCAGCTCCGTGTACGTTTGGCTCCTGCATGTTACTACAGGTTGCCTATTGGCCTGGCTGCCGGCTAGCAGGGCAACTGATTAACAGTAGGTGTTACCGCCATCACAGAATATTTAGGTATACAACAGTGCAATAGCCAGCAGAACGGCAAACTCAGTCACACACGCCAGCAAAATGGCTTCCCTGGCCAGCAACATGGCGGGAATGCCTACCGCCAATCAGCGTAAGGCGGCTGCCCTGCTACCCGGCAGCCAGGCCAATAGGAAACCTTCCGTGACAATGCAGGAGCCAAACATACACAGGGTTGTCATTAACAGCTCCGGGCAGCCAATTAGCGGCGAAGTTCGCTTGTATCAAAAGAGCCGCCACGTCATTTCACGTCTACTATTTAGTCTGTGCCGCCATGTTGCTGGCCAGGGAAGACATTTTGCTGGCGTGTGTGACTAAGTGCGCTGACCTATCGGCTATTTCACTAGAATGTTCCTAAATATTCTGCGTCAATGACATGGAAGGTATTTGTTCTTTTTCTGATCACTTATACTTAGGGACATGCAAAATTCGCGTTATTTTCTGACAGCTGACTAGACTCCAAGTGACTATAGGCTCGTTTGACATCTCCCGCTGGCCGATATTGTCGTGACTTGCCAAGGAGAATGCTTACACAGTACAGAGGCCAATCTCTGTAAAGACGTAACACACGTAAATGACAACACATAAAAGTTCGTGGTCAACATAATCTCAGATTATGCTCTGTTACGTATAGGAAAGTGAAGTTTAGTCTGTAACCAAATGATAACCCGAATTTTGCATGTCTCTACTTATACTACAACTACACACATTTGAAGTGCTGTGTTTTTTCTTTATCATTCATTAAGTGTGACTATAAAGTAGTAGGATGTACGCCGTACGCTATCCTCACCAAGTAAAAAAAGAAAAGAAAAAAACGTTTCTCTATAGAACGACATACATACGAGCGTGAAGTGATTTAACAATAGACACATTACTGTCAAATCACACTGAACATCGTCATCCAGCTGTTGCTCGGTCATGCAATATTATACTGTCTGCATTGAAATGTTTGCATATAACTGCTTGTATTGGACTCATGTATTGGACTGTTGTATTGAACTGTTTTGAACTGTAGTTTTATTAGTTTGTAATCGGAAGTACTAAATAATAATAAAATGGGGCAAAAAAGAGGGATTAGACTTCTCCCCTCCCACCAAGACGATCTGGGTTCGAATCCTGGCGGGTTTTCTCGGGGATCTCCTGTCCCTCCGCCCCATCATTCCGGCGGTGCTCCAGACTCACATCATGTCATCTCTCACCAACGCTAAAGACCGTGGTAGGCAATTAAGACCATGATCTTTCATTTATTTTAAACAATTGCAAATAACTGTAATATTTTTTAACCATACGCTTTGGAAAAATTTGAGACTGTGTATAGTCATAAGATACACAATTTTGCCAGAGCGTTTTTTAAAATAATGTACCGTTTTCTGGCAAAAAATTATTTTGCTTAATTTTGACTTATTTTGACAACAAAGTATGTGATAGGTCTATTTCAGGGGCAAAACTCTAAATATTAGTTTGGTGTATTGCAACAGAAAAATTCCGATACAAACTATGATATATAAGTGTTTCAACAGCCAGAATGAATTTTTTATATGTGCATTAATTTGCGTTTAAAAAAAATATTTTCGAAACCACTGAAAAACCACTTGCAATTGTTTGAAATAAATGAAAGATCATGGCCTTATAGCATATTAACTGCAAAAAATTAGTGTTTTTGCCATCTTATTTATGTAAATTTTACCGCAGAATCTTTTAAAATGTATTGACATGTACAATACACCTTCGTCTTGAAAAGCACGCCATAAAATGATAGGGTCACATTTAAAGATGTCTCATAGAGACTAGTTGTCGACGATACGACTGCACGACAGTTCAGTGACTTGCACCTAGAGGCTACGGAGAGGCGTGATGCGCGCGCTATGTCGTCCTTATCGCTTCCGCACTTATAGCCCGCGAACGAGCAGAATATCTTCACCTTGGCGGCCGATTTAAGGGCTTGTTACAGAGTTTTGTAGTGATTTCGAAAATATTTTTTTATTGCTATCTAGTACTCACATAACAATTTTGCTCCACAGTTTTGACACTTATACGTATGTTATAAATTGTAGCTGAATTTTTTTGTAAAAATGAACTGAACGGTTTTTTAGATTTCATTACCCAAAGTGTCATGTTTTTTGTCGTGAAAATAAACAAAAATGAAGCAAAATATTTTTTTGCTGACGAATAGTACATAATTTTTAAAAACGCATCCACAGTATTGTGTGTCGTGTGAAATCACATTGACTCAAATTTTTTCAATGCTTTTGGTTAAAAAAATATTTGAGTTACTGTCACCAGTCTGAAAAAAAAACTCAGGAATAAGCCCTTAAGTGTGTTCAAGGGCTATAAAGTCATCATTTTATATTTATATGAAATAGTGTTAGTTTTGTAGACGATACTTGTGAGTGCAGTTTCATCTTACAAAACAATTTTAGCTTGCGTAGTTTTCTCATAACGGTACGTCAAAGTTAAAATTTGCATGTTACGCTGCCATCAAACAGAGAAAACCAATTGACTTACGAACGTGAAATAATTCACAGTGAAATAACATACTACGGGCTACGTAATAAAATATTTGAAAAAAATCACGCGAACTGTTTTTGTATTTAAAAAAAATTGCAGAATTTGCAACTTTTTTCTGTATTTTTGCGATTTTTTTTTTAATTCCAACGATTTCGTTGTGGTTATTTTTAATGTTTTATTGCATAGCTCATGGGATATAACTTCACAGATAATAATTTTGTTTAAGTAGGTCAGCTGGTTTTCACTATTTGCATGGCAGTGTAACAAGCAAATTTTGACTGTGACACCTTTTTGTGAGAAAACTATGAGAGCTGAAATTGTTTCGTAAGAGTAAAATGTACTCACAAGTATCGTCACAAAACTAACAGTATTTCGTAAAAATATAAAAGTTATGATTTTATCGCACTAGAACACCCTTAATTCAGCAGGTGGATGAGCATTGTTGCAGCGTGTCAGGGGAAAGTTTCTTTTACTGTACCTGTGTTCCATATCTTTATCAACGAAAAGAAAAACATTTCTCTATTTTTTGTTTTCTTAGAAAAAAGCCAACGTTCGAAACCCTACACGCCGTTTTCGCTCCTCGGGCATAAAGGCGAGACAGTTATTGACG
Organism: Medauroidea extradentata; assembly: GCA_003012365.1. Classification (NCBI taxonomy): domain Eukaryota; kingdom Metazoa; phylum Arthropoda; class Insecta; order Phasmatodea; family Phasmatidae; genus Medauroidea; species Medauroidea extradentata. The sequence continues at coordinate 4,786 of PNEQ01023285.1, forward strand.
CCCGAACCAGTGTAGCCCTTATCGTCTACCTGTTTCCGTACCTCAGACGTGGTATCTAGTCCCTGCTATGGGGTCTTAAAGGAGGAGTCTTAGATAATGTCCTTGTGTTTTCCGTTTTCGAGCTATAACATTTATTCAAGTTGTATTGTCAATATTTTCTCTTCGACAAGTCGTATGATATATTCTTGATAAACTGCTTGACATAAATAATAATAGAATCTATGATTAGAGAAGGTGATTTATCGCGGGAAAGGTTGACTTTTCGCTAGGTTTCAATGTAATGTATTCATTTCCGAAATGTTTATTTTTTTTACTGGTGAGTCGCAATTTGACTGGGCCAATGATAACTCTAGTGCTCTACGACTGGACGTCTGTGATTCGTCTGTAAACAACTAGACTGTGCTACATAGTGCCGGCCAACAATACATGACGCAGGACGATACACTGATATGGAGAATACGCTGACAGAAATCATTCTCGCGATAAATCACCTTCTCTATGTATCATTAATTTGTCAAGCAGAATCATTGCAATGGAATTATATGTTAACTTTTACGAATGATTACAGGTCCAATGTACGATAAACATTTAATACAATTATGATCTCCAAAATTCATCACAATTAAACTTTTATGCCGTAACATTGCCACATTTACGGAAAACATTTTAAAACAGAAGTTCACTACCATTTGGGGTAACATTATACCAGAGATTTTCTTTTACATAATAGCTTTGTGGCATTCAACCACTTTGCAAACTTTAAGATTAGCAAATTTATTAATCTAGAACGCAACCGTATTCTTAAATTCGAAAATACTTCATTTAAAATTAAGCTAGGCTGGTGGTACAAAGTTGCCCTGACCGGTAAAAAGTTACCCCAAATGACTGTTATTGCAGAAAACCGATAAATAAAATCTAGCATCTAGTTCTCCCCCTTAAATTCCTTGGTTAGACTACACGGGGCTACACAGTGGCGTGAGGAACTAACTGGCTATAGGCTGTTCGGAATAAAGTGAGCACTCATAAAATCCCTGCTCAATCCAATTCGTATCTTCCCGCGTGTAACGGCTAACGATGGGAAATGTCTAACCTCTCTGGACTCGTCACTTTATGTTTGCGCGTGTAAAATAAATTGTGAAATCGATAGAAAACCTATAAATTTTGATTTTAAAAAGTATATTAACTACATAATACTCAAATATGCCGATTTCAGTTGATTTTACTTCAGTATCGTTGTATTTAAATGGGAAAATACATGGAACTATATTCGGCAAATCGCTACCAACCATACAAGTTGTAAGATAACTATACTCAATGTTGAATTATATGCAGTAACGGTTAGTGATGTTTTTCAAAGGTTAAATCTTTAGTGCTCACTTTATCCCGAGCGACCTATGGTGAGTGGACGATGACCCGGGCAGCGATCCACGCAAGGAAGGGTTACATTGGCTGGGAGGGGGAGGGGTGGCAGCAGAAGGGTTGAAGGGGGTAAGAGGGTGTGGGGACCATATGCCTCGCTGACGAACGCCTCTCTGCGACTGATAGTTTCCCTGGAATCGCCTCCTGGCCCTGTGTTTGTTGTAACAGCGGCCCAGTCCTGTGCCTCGTCAAGCGTCTTCTACCACCCCTCCTCCAACCACTCCCTCGTCCGTCTCCTCGGGGAGAAACGTGCGTGCCAGCTGCTGCCACGTGACGACGATATCCCCCGAGCGACGAGGCGGGAGGTTGCTGCTTCGATTCCGGTCTGGCTCCAACTTGTCGGTAATATGCCATGAGGCACTTACGGGTGAACAGTACTGTCATCTTCGAATGCTTCGATTTCAGTTGTAAGTTCCATATAATTAAATTTATTACAATTCCCCGTCTGACATGTAACATACATTACCTTCTTAAGCGTTATAAAATTATCTCACCTTCACTACATTTCTTAGTACTTGACTAGTACCCTTCAGGAGGAAGAAAGTAATTTTCTTAATAAATGGTCACAGGTTCAAGCAATATCAACTGTATACAGTGTAAGATACTGTTCCCTCTGCCTTGTCGAAGCCTAAAACATTATAGAAAACTTGTAGGGCGAATTTAATCTAGAAGTTTCATAATCCCAACGTGGCGGGTACTGGTCCCCACTAACACGCAGTGGTCGTGTTCCGATTCATATTTGTGTCGCATAGAAACGCAACTGTTGCAAAAATGGCACTGAAATTGTTACATTTAGTACTGTGCAATCATTTAATATAAAACATAAAGTAATTGATTAATTTTTAGTTGTTTCAAGAATTAAAGTTACAATGTTCTCCGTCATTTGTCAAAATGTGCGCGGTATCTATTCGCTTATAGGCAGGTAGATACATAATGCCAACCAGTACTTAATAGCCTTGCAAATGCATATGTAAATACACAAAGACCATTCACTATAAAGTGACCAGAAGCACGTGGTGTATGAAAAGTGTTTCAGCGTATCACGTCTCTTCTTTTTTAGACGAAACTGTTTGACTTACTCTCTTCCTAATATGTTTAACCTTCAAAAAGGGGGGGAAAATACTTCAATCGAGGTTATATAATTTTTATGAATTAAGTGCCCTTATCAGAAACAATATTTCCGGTCGCTTACAAATGACTAAAATCCTGTTTTTCTTTGGGCAGCTGTAAATCAAAATACCAGCCAGATTAGTAAGATGCAAGACTTGGCCTTTATAATGTATACGGTAAAAAAAGTTTTGTATTTTTACGAAAAATATTTTCGTTGAGTTCACAAGAATATTGTAAACTTTACAGGAAATGCTTGTAAATATACAAACATGTCTCTATATTGTTTTAAGTGCCGCAAATTTTTTTAGTAACCAATTTCCAAGATTTTTTTTATAGAAGTTCAAAATATTTGGTAAAATATGACAGGCCGTTCAAGGTTACTTTGTTTCACACCAAACACACTGCCTATAACAATGTATCCCTATAGTCCTCACACGTATTCTGAAAATTTAGACAGTTTTAATGAACCTGCGACATTATCGTTGTAGTGCCTAGACTGGTAAATGTTCTGACGTTAGTTTACAAACTTTTTTTTTGTTTCTTTACCAAGTACGTGCTACCCACATATAAAACTGTAGGGTAGTTACTTAAAGTCACAGTATTAAAACCACTTGTACTTATACATATCAGTATGGGAATGTAATCAGCCACGGATTATTTTTTCTTATTTTTAGTAAGTATCCAATATATCCGACCACGTGCTTCAAATGTGTTGCAATGTGCGAATGTGCGGGGAAATACGTTTGTTTACGAAACTATTCCACATATGCCAGTTGTACCAATATACTAAAAGAAACCAGATTTCGGACAAGGACGAAATGTGATTGTTAAGACACCATGCTCATTAAAAACACAGTTTCTAAGCCCTCTAACATAACTAAAAGGCCTTTTAAGACTGCCGTACTTCAGAATATACTAACTGGATGTAGGCCTATGTCAAACTCAGATATAAACATACACTAAATACTGCTGTATACTTTCCACCAATAAAATTATATGGCCACCGCGGGAATATTGCTGGCTCTAGTTCAGAGCTTGGCTCGTCGTGGCAATGTAAATAATAAATAAAAACGTCTTTATTTGGCGCAGTTAAGGTAATTTTGCCCTCTCTTACACTGAACCTCTTAGATTTCACAGGCTAGTTAGGCTTACCTTCGCCAATGGATTAAAAGACGAAATAAAGTAAAACTCAGCATGCCAGTTAAGAATATCACTTGTACAGTAGATGCGGTTCTCATCAAGCGTGACAGCCCGGCCGTATCGCTCCCTTGTTTTCGCACCTAAAACGCTGGAAATTACATACGTCACATAGGCAGGCAGTAACAACCAACAAATATATTTCACCGTGAGTTCAGGTCTTTTGTTTCCAAGATAATATGAACGCATACACTCAGTTTGTTAGTCACATGACGGTTTTTATATTGAAAAAGTGGCGGTAAGGTAAAACTAGCTGAAAGGAATCATTTAGCAGAGCGAAAATCCTGTTCATGTGTCTCAGAGGTGTCCATCCCCACCAAGACGTAATGCCCCCCCCCCCCAACCCGCCCAAAAAAAATTCCCCTCAAAAACTCAAAACCGAATTTACTATGAGTTACACTTCGGTACTGGATAGATATTTAGGCTACCATTTCGTAAAAATAACCGTAAACAAATACAACTGCTCTGGTTTTTAGTAGCCTAGTTTGAAGGTAATACGAAGATAGCACATACAATCATGAAAAAAATATTCGCTTATCATTAAACACTTTATTCTTGAAAAAAAATAATCCCCTCCCCCCCCTTGCCTGAAAAAAATTCTAAATACACAACTTGCGCAATGATCCCCCTTGTTGGCACCCCTGATGTGTCTTCTCTTACCTTGCTAGCGTAATGTTCCTGGCCGTGTGTATGAGCACACAGAAGTCGCTGATCAAGACTATAGTTTGTACATATTCTTCCTAATAACAAGCAATGTTTCTGTCTAGCACACTGACATCGCCAGTCTCATTTCGGTACAATGTTATGATGTTACAATCAAAAAATTCTGCTGTAAACTTTTAATTGTAAAAAGTGTGTGATTATTTTAAACCGGAAATATTCGCTGGTTTACAGATCTTCGGACTAGCCTCCAAGAATATCTTGTGTACTCAAATCTGGTCGATATGCCTTAAGATTGTTAGAATAATTTTTCTTTTTTTAATTTTAGGAAAATTTAGCTGTTTCATGTTACCGTTTTTTGTTTAAACATAAATGCAACATAGCCACAAATAATTGACACCTTATGTAACTAAACTGTCATAACCTTACAATAATTTATAAGTTTAAGTTTAATAATATTACATTAACAATATGTAATTTTTGTTGTTTTTCTGTTTGAACACCATCCGTTGTAAACAGGCCACTGACCGTACACTGCATTACGTAACATGTTCTATAATTATGTATATATTTCTGTCTAGATTTTATTGAATCAATTTTAAAATAAGATGTTTTATTATTAAATCTAGTGGTACTGTCTCAGATTTGTAAACTTTTCTTCTAATGTACTTAACTGCACAAGTCATTTTGTATTACGTATCTAATTCTTGTTTGTTAAATAACTGCTAGAAAATGTATGTTGTAACCTGCAAGTGTATGTTCCAGGATTTAGATTAGTTTTCATTTAAGTTTTGTCGCAGCTGGCATCTTATTTTATTTTAACTACGTCAATTTTATATACTTAGTTACTATTTTCTATTGTTTATAGTTAGATTTCAACTCATTTTATTGCTACCTTTGTGCATGTGATATTTGGTCAAATTTTGGTTAAGTGTAAGAGAAGGCATTTTAGCCTTAACTTCGCCAAGAAAATGAAAGACGAAATAAATAAATAAAATAGGCTACATCTACTCATTGACAGCTCGCAGATTCAGTGACATCATCATAACTGGTCCTTCATTTAGCTGTTTCTTCATAGTCGGTTTAGCACTCTCTAAGAGGTGTCGAGTCAAAGGTCTATCGCGAGGCAATAATTTACAGTCATGTGAATTTCGAATAATCTGGGAACGACCAAAGCTTTGCACACCGCTCGGCAGCCAGGGCTTACAGGACTGAAGTTGTGAGATAACGTCTGCTGGCATGGGAAGTATCACAGCTGGCGCCGTAGAAGCTGAGAGTATGAAACGAGGTCATCCAGAAACGACGTGAGAAGTGCTTGTGGGGCGACCGCGCGGGGGGCAGTTCTCGCAGGAGTGGTAGAGGTTCCCAGGGTTTCACAAGGGGGAGGGGTGGCGCCTACGGGGTGGTCCAAGGCGCCAATGTGAAGACCCGGGCGCCAGACCTAGATCCTCGACAAAGGCAGTCGAGAGCACTGGACTGCACTATGGGCGTCCAGCTGGCGTTCTTCACGTCTGCCGTTGACAGTCGTTATTGCACTACATTGCATTTTGTAACGGTTATTATTAGGGCATAGGATATATTCTTGGCAAACTACTTGACATAAAGAATAATGGAATCTCGTTAATTTGTCACGCAGAATCGTTGTAAGAGAATTCTTGAAAGTTAACCTTATCTTGCAATGATTCTGCATGACAAATTAATGACAGATTCCATTATTTTTTTATGTCAAGCAGTTTACCAAGAATATACCATATGCTTTGTCGAAGAGAGCATTTTGAATAAAGGTTATGGCTGGAAAACTTAAAAATATAATAATAATAATAATAAATCGTCTTTATTAGACGCAGTTAAGGCAATTTTGCCTTCTCTTACACTGAACCTTATAAATCACACACATTCTACAATTGACACTGTTAAAAAAAATAATAATAACACAGGGGAAAAAAGTGAATTTTGTAAGTGCCTAGTTAAAACATGGTCAACAGAAGAAAAAGAATTAATATTATGAATTTCTAGTACTAGTCTACAAATAGTCAAATATAGTAATTCTGTCTAACACTTCCCCCTAAGGAGCGTCCCTAGTTATTAAATTAGTACAATTTCAGGATGATTTGTTTGTTATAATTTCTCAAAGGATAACATACCTACGACAGGAAAATTTTTTGTAGCACGTAACTCTGTTACTACAATCAAAGTTTTGATACTGGAATATCAATACGAATATTTTAAACAAATTGAAATTTCAGCGAACTATTGTAATACAGCACCATTTATTTATTATACATATTCTTATATTTTAAAAAAATATTCAACTACAGTAACCTATAAGGTAACTCGGGGAAAGATGCCAGTCATACAGGTTTTCTACGTTAATTGATTATTATTTAAACTGGATTTAAAAACACTTATAGGTCATTACTGATTAACACAAATGTCCAACGAAAATTGTAACCTATCGTAATATTAAAGATGGGTTTGGAACATACCTGGATTAACTTCATTTTCAAAAACTGAGAGCCCCAGCTAGAACTTCCGACGTGGGATATGCTCTTAACGAAGGGTCCTGGTACTATTCCAGAAAACTCTAAGGAACATACGCCATAAAGTAAAGGCTACAGAATTTACGTCAGAAGTTACTATCACCAGAGAGCCTTTAATTGTGTGTGACTGACTCACTCACACTCACACACACACACCAACACACACACACACACACACACACACACACACACACACACACATATATATATATATATATATATATATATATATATATATATATATATATATATATATATATATATATATAAGTGGGTTAGTTGCCAAGTGGTGTAAGTCACAAAAAATCGAAACTGGACTTACACCACTATAGAATTGCCTGCAGTGAGGTCTACATACTTACGAAATGCAAATATTTCAGGAGAGAGAATTAAAGTTTGTATATGTGTTAAACTTTAGGGATTACGTTATTAACCAACACTGAGATAACTTCTCTGAGATAAATACCTTTTCAGTAATTTATAAAATGTTGTCAGAACCAAGAAAATGCTCCCTTTTCCCCGGCACTGGTGATTGTGGAAGAAGACCCGATTTACAATGCGCAGTCGGCAGCCAGCAGTTGCCAGTCCGCCGTCGGCTGTCAGAGATTAATATGTACGTTAAGATATGTGTATTCACAATGCGCAGTCCGATGTCGAGCAGTCCGCAGTGCAGCAGTCGGAGATGGCGAATTGAATCTCTGGCTGCTGGACTGCCAACTGCCGAAAAATTCGAACCAATAATCACGTGATGTGAACAAATATTGTTTTTAGAGATTTCATATGCTTCTAAAAACAAATTTAGCCGTTTTTACATATTTAAAAACAATATGTTCAAAACATGGCCGATTATTAAATTGCAGTTTTTAAAAACAATGCATAAACATCATGGCTGCTGGACTGCACACTGCGAATTGTATTCGACTGCAAACTGCGCATTGTGAATCGGGCCTAACTATGCATGTTAGTGAATAAAATGTTGTTTTGGGTTATGTTTCATCACATAATATAATTTCAAATTGTATGTTAGTAAAGTCGCTAAATATCTTAGCCAAGGGAAATAATCTAGTATTAAATTGTTCTATGGCGTCTTTCATTAAAAATTATTTAACTACTCAAGCACCAAAAGTGCAATAAAACAACGTTTTACAAACGTAAGTGAAACAACACACACACACTGATAAATTTGTTCACATCTTTTCATTAGTTGTGCTTCGCAAAACCAAGCTTAGTATCAGGGAAGTTGTGTAGTGCTCTATTCCCTCTAGGTTTGCGGGAAGTGCATGTAACATCGCACATTCTATATACCTTGTACTACAATGCAGTCACGGCAGTTGAACTTCCAACGAGTATTTAAGCTGTAAACCAGACAAACAAATTAAGAATATAAAAAACATTGCTGGACTGATTGTGGACTAAATACGCATTAAAACTTCAACTGCCGTGGCCGTACTGCAGCGCGAGTTAAATTGAATTTTCTATACAATCGCAAGTTATTCATTTTCCTTCTCAGGATAAATTGAAAAAATAGAATAATAAAATATGGTTGCTAATTAGTTGTAGGAATTCCCAAATGCTTGTCGTTTTACACGATACCTAGCATTGTACGATATGCCTATATTGCACGCAGCCAACGGAAATCTGGAACCCTTTTGTTGATTGACAGTTCTGCAGTTCACGTAGGAACTTTCAGGAGGGGGCAGTGGAAGAAATGCTGTTGCAGTGCATCAAACGAATGCATGTAAATCGAGGCACGAGTCATCTGGACAACATCCTGTATTTCTCAGGGGACCGCGGTGGCCGAGGGGTCAGAGTACACGCCTCCCACCTAGTAGATCCGGGTTCGATTCCCAGTGGGGTCGGGCCCTGGATTTTCGCACGTGGAATTGAGCCGGACGATGCCGCTGGTCGGCGGGTTTTCTCGGGGATATCCCGTTTCCCCCGCCCCTTCATTCCGGCGCTGCTCCATACTCACCTCATGTCACCCTTCACCAGCGCTAACCAAAACCTCTCACTCTCTGTATTTCTCAGTCCTATATAAGCATTGGCCACAGTCGAGTATCCATTGGCTTCTAACTGTACAAGCAAGTAGCATGTTGAATACCCACGAATTATACATAATGAAAAAACTTCCTAAAATGTTTAGAAAATAATGAACCTAAACGCAGTATGGCACTGTTACCATACTTCGGTATGGTAAATATGCAAACTTTTTACAATTGTTACAGTACAAGTCTGGTAACTTAAGAATCCATTTGACTTTTTCTATAAAAAATGTTTATGAGTCTGGGAAACAATTATACCATACCTACTTTCTTAGCACCCCTATACGCACGTTTGCTAAATTTTCAAACAACGATTTGACTTTGGTTGCTTAGCTACTGAAATTTTAATGTATAATGATTTAGGAGCTTGGGTTTGTCTGTTCTTTACGTTTGTGACTTGGATGCCTTCTGTCGAACATCATTTAATTGTATGCGGGGAAATTATTATTATTTACTTAACTATCGGATACTAACGGAGATAAATAACTTATAAACACACACAACACATGTATAGCGTATGCCTGTTCATGAAAATCCTTCTGGCTGCCATTTGGTTAGAATATTACTAGAGATGATGGTTTATCGCGGGAATACTTGACCGTTTGCTGGGTTACAACGTACGTTCATCTTAACAAAAGACTACTGGTTTTCGCCTGCACTTGGCGCTGGTACCCCATTTGACTGAGCCAATAAGAATCCCGCTATTGTAATCGTTGATGCTTGCTATTGGTCTGCAGAGAGTTACGTTGTGCCAAACGTTTATCACCCAATCATACATGTTGCAATGAACTACCGTTATTTCAAAGGTATTTTTGGCACAAAACATTTTCGCGATATACCATCATATCTAGCCATCATATATAACTATTAGAACTCCTGTTTTCTCAAAACTGGCCAGACAATTTTTTTTTTTTTTTTTTTTTTTAAGATTTTGAACTTGTTGTCACATATATAAGAAAAATTATTTTTTAATCTATCACATGATCTAAATAAATAAAATATCGTATGTGGAGGGCGCCTGAGGACCCCGAATTACATATTTACGACTTTACGACTGAACGCCCGTAGGCATCTCCTTGTTCCTGAGAATAACGTGGTACGAGGCTCTACAATGGCGAGGCACCGGAATGAAAAGGGTAGGGGAAACGGGAGATCCCCGAGAAAACCCACCGACCAGCGACATCATCCGACACGATTCCCACATGCGAGCGAAAATCCAGGGCCAGGGTTCGAACCCGGATCGCCTTGATGGCAAGTGAGTGGACCACTTAGCCGTCGTGGCCCCCTACATAAACAAAGACCACATGTGTTCATTCTCAGCTCATGAATATATTTACATATAGAAGGATAGTATGAAATCTGCGTTAATGGTTTTGTTTATGTTCGCGTAGATAGATAATAAGCAATTAATAAAAATATAGCAGACACTAAGTGACCTAAAAGAGTAAACGCCCGCCTTTGTGATCTTTTTTCGGAAGGGCCCCTTTTTATCATGAAACTAAATTTGCGCGTTTGTTTTGTTGAGACTATCTGTACCACGGTCTTATAATTACAGGTCTGCAGCTCCGACACGTGCTTGCTCCTTGTACATTAATTTACACTGTTAAAACAACCCCAGAGTGCCAGTGGTGCCAATCAGCCATAAGAGGGTCAATTTTCAACTACAAGTGTCCAGACCTGTTCCTCTATGGCCGTGGTCTGTACCTCTTCCATCTCATCGAATAATAGATTTTGTTCATAGTACGTATAGAATTACGAATGTTTTATGCAGCGAAAACTTCATTGGAAAATTACTGTGTTTATTATCATGTGAGAAATAACACGAATACTTTAAAATCGTCCTAAAAACAACGTCAATCCAGTTTTATTTTAATATTTTTTATTTTATTAGCTTATACACTGCAAGTTATAGGTCTCTTGGCCAGTATACAGCTTTAAGTGTTTAAATTTGAACCTAACCTTATACAATATTCAAAACAAAAAGTTAACCTAATACAGTATTTAAAACAAAAAGTTAACCTAATACAGTATTTAAAATAAAAACTAAACCAAATAAATTACTTTAGATAAAAACTTGCCCTTATGAAATATCCATACACGTTTAATTTTTATACTACTAACAAACACAGGCTCTTAATTTTTATCATTATTGCACTTAAGAATGCATAGAAAAATAACACAAGAAAATAAATTGTTCTAAGGAAAATAGTGGCTGTGTTATAATTACTATTATTTTATATTAACATACAGGCAGCCTATATTGCAAAGCCAAAAAGAAAAAACAGTATCTCACCAAAATTATGATGTATATATTTCTGTCTAGAATTTATTGAATCATTTTAAAGTAAGATATTTTATTATTGAATCTAGTGGTACTGTCTCAGATTTGTAAACTTTTCTTCTAATGTTCTTAACTGCACAAGTCATTTGTATTATTTATCTCATTCTTGTTTGTTAAATAACTTATTGAAAATGTATGCTGTAAGCTGCAAGTGTATTCCAGGATTTAGATTACTTTCATTTAATTTTTGTCGCAGCTGTCAGCTTATTTTATTTTAACTGCGTCAATTTTATATTCTTAGTTACTATTTTCTATTGTATCTAGTTAGATTTCAACTCATTTTATTGCTATCTTTGTGCATGTGATATTTGTTTAAAATTTGGTTAAGTGTAAGACAAGGTATTTTAGCCTTAACTTCGCCAAGAAAATGAAAGACGAAATAAAATTAATATAAATAAAAATATATTTGCTAATTGGTTTACTCATGTCATTTTGTTCGGCCAAAAACTTAACCAAACTATTTTTCATGAAACGTTTAATTGTCTAGTCTGCTTGAGGGACTTCGGCACCTCACTCCAGTAGTGACTCTCTAGACAATCGAAAGAATTTAAAAAAAAATCTTCCTGTGTTTCGATACTTGAACATTATCTTTGTTTCTAGTGTTGTATGTGTGTGTATTGAGGTCCTGATAACGACCTTGAGTACAAATAACTAGGCTGTTGGCAAATAAATATTATTTTGAGATGTGTAATAACACGTAATTTACTCCTGTTGTACGTTGTAAGCTAGTAGTTGGCTCTTATCTCTACGGACACTGAATGAATTAATTCTTAGGAAACCTCACATTCCCCTTTAGAGGTATTTTGTGAAATTTATTCCACTTGTTCAGCATTCCTTCAAAACAATCAAACCAAATGACATCTCATTTCTAGCATGACTTTCCCTGTATTAATTTTAATATAAAATTTGCACGACTGTCATTTTTTAAATTTACGGGAAAATGATTTAGTAAATAAAATAATAAAAAGTTTTCGGTAACTTTGTACGAAGACGCTACTAATAGAAAATGTTCTTATTAATCGATTTAGAATTAATAACGGTTTCGTCCGAAGTGTTCAGACATACCTGTTGCCATTATTTTCGTATTTAGCCAGTTTATTAGGTAAAATAGAGATTTATACCACGTTTTACTCACTAATTTGATTCAGGACTTGCTATAGAGCAACTACGTTATATTTAAAAGTCATGAAATAATTGATAAATTTAAGTGACTAAGTACATGACACAGCTATTTATCATATTTTATACACGTGACAGCAATAAATGAAGGGAAGAAGTTATGATTTTTGTCGAACAACTTTTGTATAGGGAAAGCTGAAGATGGTAGCCCTTCATGTGCTCGTACAACTTTCCCGGCGAACATCTGTGTGACAATGGTTGCCTACCAGAGGACTACCAGGCGTTTACAGCACACGGGCACGTGAAGGGATTACAAACAATTAACAGTACGCAAATTTTTCGACGACTCTCAGAGAGCTTCATAACATCCTTGAAACTACGTCCGTTGTAAAGGTGAGACATCACAAGTCAAGTTGGAACTACGGGTTTTTGTATTGCTTTGTTTTTATAGGAACACTTAACAAAACTGTATCATTACGGCGCTCGAGTAAAATTCATTAACTTGCTATAAACTAATAAATCCGTAACCTCTAAAAAATATTAGCGACAAAATTAATCATATATTTCTAACTATTAATATATTATGGCCATTTCAAAGTTGCGAGGTAATGCGCATGTAAATAGGGGGTGACATATACCGAAGATATTTACATAGTGCTAAAGTGCTACATATGTGGTTAGCGATAAAGAGAGAACTTTTGAAGACCTTCTTGTCTGGATAATAATCTTAAAATATTATTACTGTCATCTCAGACGTTAACTTTTGATTATGGTACACTCTGGTTGTTACTGAAGTTGCTGTACACACACTAAAAAGTGGCAGGATAGTAATTTATCTGAAAGGGTAAAAGTTTCTGGGTTCCCAAAGTGCTAACTTTATCCAGAATCACCTATAACAACTACAACAACAACAACAACAACAACAACAACAACAACAATAATAATAATAATAATAATAATAATAAGTAATTTCTGTGGAACTGTGGAAATTATTTATAAATGAAAATGCATCGTTAGGAGTGAGACCCCATATTAAGGACTCTGCCTATCAAGTAAGCGACAAAATAAAATAAAACTCATACAGCACTCAGGCTCGAACCCGCAACCCGCACTCTGTACTACGCGTCTTTCCTCCAGGCCACCTCAATTTATGTGATATTTTTTTGTTGTATGTAAAAATTCAATGTGTAGTTCAGTGGTGCCAGTTTTTCTTAATTTTGATTCATGTAGTCAATATGAAAATTCGCATTTTTCCAGAAATATGCTTTCCAGTCTATGTGATTTTTGTATAGCTAAGTAATTTTGGAGGACTAAAAATTGTTTCCATAAAAAAGTCCTTGTAATATAATTAACATATGTTTTACACGAAATTTTTTCTTGTATATTTACAAAAGCTAGTAAAACTACAAAGAGATGCAGTGTCATACTAAAAAAAAATTCGGTGTACTACTAAGGGAAAAAGGTGCAGCGGAGGAATACATTTTCATTGTGGTGACCAGGCGGATGGATACATTGCCCGCCGGCGTCAAGGCAGGAATAACTCTGATGATTATTATTGGGAGGGAATGTTTGATTAACTTGGGGTTCCATGGAAGTTAAGTACTGTGTTGGCCCGTTTACAGTCATTGTGTAGTCATGTATTGGAGTTGCAATACAATGTATTTCCTGTATACACACGTTTGTGGTTTTCCCGTGACGTAACCTTGCTGGAAGTATCATGTAGGTAAATACGTATCCTTGGGGTAAACGGCTATAAATCTTGCAGCTTGCAGATCAGTTACGTTATCAATGATAAGTTTAATAACTTCTAAATGAATCAAAGTGACGTAACCGAGCCGCGGGATACTGGCTGTCATCTGTGCATGAAACTGATGCCCTATTGGGCAGAATCAACAATAATTCTTAGAGATAGGAAATTTCGCGAAAAGATGTTTGCAGCACTTTGTTTCAGTGCATTACGTGCGCACCTGCATCTCGGATTCGTGGTCAGTGATTGATGCCGTAACATACAATGTCTGGAGGTTAAACCCGCAAATCACAGACGTGATATGTCGCAGTTATCCGTATACTGGTTGCAACAGTCAAATGAATAACAACTCTGCACAAACGACTCTTGTCAATAGCCATGAAGTTGAACTGCAGGTGTGCACGAAAGGCGCTGAAACAAAGTGGGGCAAAAATCTTCTCACCAAAATGTCCTGCCCCAAATAATTCTGTTAGCGTACTATTTGACGCCTGTGATTGGACTATAGGTAGAGAAGGTGATTTATCGCGGGAAAAGTTGACTGTTTGCTAGGCTTCAATATAAAGTATTCCTTCCCTATGCTTTTATTTCGTTACTGGCGAGTCACTATTTGACTGGGCCAATGATATCTCTGGTGCACTACTTCTGGACGTCTGTCATTCGTCTGTAAACATCTAGATTGCGCCACATAACCATCGGCCAACAATACATGACGCAGGATGCTACAATGATTTGCAGAATACGCTGGCAGAAAACATTCTCGCGATAAATCACCTTCTCTAACAATAGGTAACTACGCCGTGTCAAGTACGTGTGCAGTATGTTGCAAGAACTGCATAGTTTCCAAGGAAATGTTGGCGTAAGAAACTTTTGCAATAAAATCACCATCCATAACAATGACATTTTGTCATAATGAGGAACGTGAACCAAAAGATAATGACTGATACAAGTTGAGCAACAATGGCCGTAAGTGCGCTTCGTATCGGAGCAAGTAGGGCCCCTTAGTCTATGAGCCAGACCCCACTTTTCAGGAAAATGGGCTCAACTCGAACATAAAGCTAAGACTTACATATTTTGTTAATTTGTTACCGCTGATTACTAATATCGAGACGCGGACATCGAAATCGGTAGCTTTCCGTCTCAAAATCGCGTTCAAAGATGGCGGGTCAGCTATACGACCACTTTGGCTTTCAGTTGGTGTAACTTTTTTTCTAGTAAACATTTTTATGTTCTGTGAACTTTATTTTGTTTGTCTTGAGTAGTTGAATCAGAAAGTGTATAGTTATTTAAAAATAATTGCTGTTACAGTATAAATATCTGCAGCAGAAAATCGATTAATCATTTTATTTTAGTTTACGATCACGTTAAGACACTAATTTAAAAGAAGTTTGGGCCGTATTCAAAAAATAGTCTAAACAAATGTTGTGACAAATGTATTTAGCTACATTTTAAGCCATAGAACAGCTTTCTACATTGAAGCACGCGTGAGTAGCGTGAGTTAGCGCGTGCTAGTGCGCGGGAACTAGTCCACTATATGCAGCGCCTTATCACCGAGATATCCTTTTAC
>PNEQ01023288.1:0-20532 GCA_003012365.1 Medauroidea extradentata
ATATTCTCTCAGATGTCATACGTACTTCTTCCTTGTTGCTGCGCAAAGCTCACTCTAATCGAGGTTTTGAAACTGAACGTGTTCTGAGTATAAACCTGACCTACGACGAAGTGATAAATTATTACATTCAACTAAATTTGTTGGAACCATGTAACGATACATCAAATATTACAACTTACTCAGCTTAGACAAAAAAAAAAAATCTGAAAAGAAAAATAAATCAATAGTGTAACATTATTAGCCTTTCAAAGCATAAAACTTCTTTGTTTAGCAGTTTCACCAACTTAATCAAAACAATTTACCGAAGGCTGTGACATAGAGAAAACGATATGTTACAATACGTACCCTTTCAGACCTGAATTATTTTTCTGCTTCCCGGACAAAAATGCTAAAAAAAAAATATTTTTAGTTTGTACAGAACCCAACAGATGGCACCATCTGAAAAACCACAATATAGGCATACAAAACTGTACCCCAAATTTTTTTTGCAGTTATTACAATTTTTATAAATAAATGACCTTGAAATTTTTTGAATTTTTAATGGCTACATTTGTGTCCGCCAGGTCTAAAAGGGACATTAACCAATAATCATATTGGTACCACGGCTGCAGAATTACGCGAGATATTTTTTTATCCAGATTTTTCACTTCTAATGTGTTTAGTTTGTCGAGACGTAGGAATTTGCGATAATGTTGCGACGAAAATCGATACATTTCTGGTCGAGTATAATTTCTTGAATTGCAGTACAAAAGCAAAACGTCCTTAAATTTTAATAAAAATCAATACTGAATAATATTGTGTAAAAAATGCATGACATCGCACAAGTAGCAGGCAAACATGCGAAGTCCGTTTCGTTTATACGGATTCTAAACTATAGTCTGTGTCCTAATTTATAATAATGTAATTTAGCTTCGGCGACTTTTTTGTACATCAAGTCGTCTTTTAAGTCAATTCATTAGTTGTGTGGCACCTTTTAAGTTTTAAGGGTGAAGGACAGCCGTCAACTGAATATTTTAAATTTCAGCAACATTAAAGTATAGTGTAACCTCTGTGGTTTATTTAAAGTTGGTATTAATGGAATACCTGTAAATTAGAATATTAATACAATACTTTGGACGGTTAAAGATGATGTAACAGAACTAGCACACAATTGATCGTGACGTCAGAAATCCTATCAGTACACATGTACTGCTCTAACGAGGTTAAATTTTCAGAAACTGAACTAAAAAAAAATTATACTGGAAAATTCATAAATGAAAATAACGGCTTAATAGCTGCTTTACCTTTTAAACATGGATGCAAATACTAAGGAATTATTTTAATTTTTGTATAATATAGATTGTTTTTGAATATCAGTTGTTTTTCGTATTTGCTAAGATGCACTAAGACCAGTGTTGCTCTGGTCATAATATGTTAATTAGAACTGTGTAAATATAACTGAAACACTTGTAGTCGAGGTCAGACAAAAAAAAAGAGCACAGGACACTTTTTTTTTTTTTTTTTCGTGAAAATGTTTTTTCCTGAAAGTTTAGGATGTTATTGTTCTATATGTATGTTTGAAGCACTTCTTTGGTTTTAGCCACGTGTCCTTGTGGGAAGGAGCTCCTTCTTGACTGTACCAATCAGAATGCGTTTACTGAGACGCAGAAGCGTACGGTAGAAACTGTTTTGATGAGGAGAGGGGCTATTTTGGGTGAGAGGAGGTATTTACGTTTTGTGTAAAGTAAGTCTCTAAGATTTCTCTGAAAAACCTTTTATGGCCGTTAAAATCTTATATGTTATGTAAACGTACAATATGTGATTTGACATTTCTTGTTTTAATATGTTCGGCTTAGTCACATATTGTAGGGCTCATAACATAGAAACTTTTCAACTGTGGCATTTTCGTAAGAAAGGGTCGATAAAAATTTTTTTTTTTCAAACAATTAACTGAACGTCACTATTTTTCTTCTTTGTTGTTTTTGTTTGTTACGAATTTTAAAAAATGTGTTATACTTAGACGAAGAAGAAGAAGAAGAAAACGTTACCATAAATCGTTTTCGTCCCAGTTTAGTTTTAATTTTATTTTTCTGTTTAATATTATGAAGATACATGATCTTGTAGTTCAGGTTATTGCAGCATTTTATTTGTGGGGTATGAAAAACTGTTACAACCAGTGCGTATGTGTGTGCAGTATTTGTTTCTGTGTTTGGACTGCATTATTATTTTGTCTGTACTGTTTATTTGTTAATTGTCTTACATTTGCCTGTTTTATTCTTGCACTTTTGCGGTAGAATAAACTCTGGTTGACGTCGAAATATAAGTTTCAGTACAGCACGGTAACTTGGTTGTTTTTAATTTAACAATGGACAAGTGTAATCTCAAAGAGGATTAGTTTTTGAAAACTAATTTTTTTGGTATTTGTTCAAGCTTTGCACATAAAACTAAGACAATGAAGAATTTTGCATTTTTTGTGACACATAGATTAATGTAACCAAAGTAATTCAAAGGTTTCTCTCAACATGCTATTACTAGAATTTTCCAGGAAAATGTTTGATTTAATAATAGTCTTAATTTTATGTGCAGTGCTTGCTTTTTTAATCTGTTCCTATTTCCCCACCCTCTTACCAAACACCCAAGCTGAGATGCTGAACATCTGTAATTTTCTGACAATACGCGTAAGTACCGAGGTCATCCAATCACTAACATTTACACAAGCTAGAGCTATTTTTTTGCAAACATAAGTCTTGGAATATTTTACTATTTATTATTGTTGTTTTCTGGCATCTAAAATAATCTTAGAATATATGAGTAAGGTTTTTTTTTGCAGCTCACCTCCGAGAAGGAGCAGAAATATTCAACGTAACATTAAACGTCCCTAAATCATACGATTTATTACACGTGTGAAATATTCCGAACCTTTTCAGTTTGCGTCTCTTTACATGTGCGTTCCGATCTCATTCATGTAAAAACTTGCAGTATATTTCGCTGAACCTGCAGTCAGCAAGCTTACCTTATGTGTGTCACGATATGTGTTATATTGTTGTGATAAATGTTTAATGTCTTATCGCCCAAAATCGTTCCCATTATATTAGATACAGAAAACACAAATTTAAAGGTAAATAAAAATATTGCTTATGGCGCATGTATATTAAAGTCCTCACATTAATATCTGTATAACATAAAATAAACTTATGCTTTCTGCGAGGCGGCATGATTTTGTTGGCAATAACAAGTTATTTTATTTATAAATTTGAGAGGAAAATTCAATACGAATATTAGATTTTAACCATTGTAACGTGATCATTTTGAGGCGACACATTATACCCACTGTACATACACGTGATTGTTAGTCTTGCATGTGAGCAAATACTGTAGATTTTCAAGTTTCCAACTATAGCAATGTAACGTAAGTCTACATGGGCGTGTCCAATTTTGGTACAATGAATATGTATTGTGTTGAATTTCAGTCTACATCACCTATTTTCCTTTCGCATCCATAATTCCTTTCGAGCAGCAGGGAACCACAGGGTTCCTCACTCTCCGGCAGATGTTACACTAACCCCTCCCCACCTCCTTTACCAATCGTGCAACAGTCAAATGGAGATGCACTCAACGAGTCCTTTGTTCCCAGCTGTTTCCTCATCAGCAGTTTTCAACTCACAGGAGCCAGCGATCCGGAACTGCCAAGCTCTGACCGAGATTTCCCTCTGTTCAGTATATATAGACCGTACGGCATGGATGACAGGCCATTATGTTACCTTTCCACATGAAAGTGATATGACGTCTCTTAACCGTCAGCGCCTTGGTGCTCCTTTAAGCAAAATGATCCTCACAGTATCCATTCCATTTACAGACTGTTCATACTAAAGTGAGTACTTTTAAGACTGTCAATACTGGTATCCAGGGTAACTTTGTGACATCAGGGATGATTTTGTGACGCTCAAAATTTTTATTATTAGGCCATTTGGGTAAGAAATATGTAAATCTAATGGCGTATTATGAACCACATATTAAAAGTATCCATTTAAAACTGACATACATTATTTAAATGGCCTCAAAATAAACATTTAAGTGGCACAAAGTCACCCCTAACTGTCACAAAGTAACCCCTGTTTACGGTAATAATAATTGAACTGTGGACTTACACAGACATTAATATTTTAGTGCGGTGAAACTCGTACGCTGTGTGTCAAATAATGAGGGAAAGTTAAAAATTATATTTTGATGGACTTTAGGTCGCGCTGACACCGAGGTCATACAGATGATTACATACACAAATTAACGTGAGGATAGGAGATAGAGGAATCGGCCATGGCCTATGCCAATGAACAATCTCACAGCATTCGCCCGGAACGATATCGGGAAACCGTGGAAATTCGAAATTTAGGATGGCTGGAACTGGGAATCGAACACGTGTCTTCCCGAATGCGAGTCCAATGTGCTAGGCCTACCGTTGCTCGGTACGACATGTTATGATATAAAGATGCTCAAAGTTATTTTAAATAATCAACAGCGTTAGAATAGAGACATCGTCTAATATATGCAAACAAACTTAAAATATGATGAATGATGTTAAGGACTCTGGTGTTACTGACAATGCCGTGTTTATATGAACAAGTAGTTAGAAAAAAACTGACTTAAAATTACTAGGGTATTAAAAATGCCCACAGTACCGCAAATAACCCATTAATAGAGACATGTAAATTTCGCGTTATAATTTGATATCAGACGAAACTTCACTTTCCTGTACGTAACAAATCATAATCTACGATTTAATTGGCCACGAACTTTTATGTGTGGTCATTTACGTGTGTTACGTCTTGACAGATATTGGCCTCTCTACCGTATAAGCATTCTCAACGGCAAGTTATCGGCCAGCGGGAGACGTCGAACGAGCTTATAGTCACTTGGAGTCTAGTCAGCTGTTAGAAAATAACGTGAATTTTGCATGCCTTTACCCATTAATGAATAATTACTTGTGGATAGGTAAATACATATTCACACAGAAGAAATTATACGTTAAGCAATTTTATTTAACAACATAAAATTTACATACAATATCATTGATGGAGCTTGTAGTTTAACTACTTTACAAAACCGTGCATAAACATCTGAAATAATGTAACATTACAATGTCCATTTTATAAAACTAAAGCAATCTTTGCTAGGCGAACGTCCCTTGTCTTTTACAGATCTTTTGTTTGTAATATGGTTAGTTATAGTTTACACAATCTTAGATACACCATCCAGAGAAACAATTTAATTAACCACTCAACTTTACATCAGTTTAATTATGTAACTGCTTTAACTTAAAATGCATAAATGTACGAACACAACTAAATTACTTTGAATGGTTCATGCACTAGGATTGAAATATATTTAATGAAAACGTGGACATACACCATTGCTGTAGTTGGACATCACGACATAGCGCAGCAACGGCATATCTCCATGATTTCACTAAACAAATACTGAATTAGGAGTCACGTAAATAACTCTGTAATTCTTTCATGGAGAACTGTAAATTTTTAAATGTTGCTTCCATAAATCGGTTGTACCTAGGCCGATACTTCAACTATAACTTAATATTATGTTTTATGTGTTTTATTTTTAACCTAATATTCCTATAAAACTTATTGCTGCGTGAATTATGCATCGTAATATAATAAATTTAATTTATATATTTTGAAAAGTACAAAATATATTAGGTATGCAGTTGTATGATAATTACTCCTACACAGCAATTTACGACACATTATGTACACGAATTAATTTTAAGTATATTTTAGCAGGTTAATTTGAAGGAACAACTAAGGAAAAACACGTAGTACTCGAGCGGTATCGCTCGACCAATCAGGGCAAGGATATCAAGACAAGTAGGATTTATTGTTAGCCTAGTGACCATCTTCATAGTAGCGGTTCAGTAGCCAAGGGGCGCTCCTCTTCACGAAGCCACCGAAACCGACTCGGTCTATTTCGTCGAAATTCCTCTTCACGAAGCTGTCGAAACCAGACCGGTCTATCTCGTCAAAGTTCTTCTTGACGAAACCGTTGAAACCGCTCCTGTCTATCTCGTCGAAGTTCCTCTTCTGCGAGCCGAAACCTTTCCCACTGAAACAAACATGAAACAGACTGCTGACAAATTCATCTCGCGTAATATCGACAATGTATTATTCAAACACAGTAAACTAGATTGGCACAGCTATCGTCTTTCTATAGCCCTGGCTTGTGTTATTCATGCCATAAGAAAATAGGCGGTCAATATCGTGCAGCTGTTCAGAATAAAAATATCTAACGTTTTCGCTTTAGTCTGATAAATACGCCAATTAATTTGATTAAATTAATTATTTAATATACATGCTGGTTAACAATGTAATAATTTACTGTAGTATAGATTTAAATTTATAATATACATAAAATTTTTTATTTATACAATGTCTCTGAAGTGTGATGAAAAATATCCACAGCAAAGTAAAATTATCTTTATAAAACGAAATTTCACTGCTTACGTAGTAATAAAGTTTCCGTAAAAATTAAATTCGTTTCTCATCTGCGAGATTTTATGTAACAAAATTCACTCAGAGTTGTTGTGACAAAAATATTAGAAATCATACCCAAAACAGTTGCCCCTATGAAGAAGTGGTGCCATAGATACTGACTGTATTACAAAACTCACCGCTGGAACACTTTAGTTTAAAATTAAACAAAATAACCTGCAAAATGAGTTTTAGGCGCGGGAACATGGGAGTGATATGGAACAGACTGCAACGCTCGACGTTAAAAGTATCGCACACGATAAATGGTTAATTTATGTGCAGTGTTTTCTGTGTTGGTGGATTCCTAATGGACGTTTTAAGAATGCGTGGTACATAATTCAACGCTAAAAGCATCAGTTTAGAATTGTAGGTTTCCCGAAGCCCGATTTGCAATAATCCGAAAACAGCAATCTCAGACAGTAACTTATGCCAACTTTCTGAGCAAAAATGTTTCCCGAGTAACGAATTTCTGAAAAACAATCTCTGACGCTGAAATCTCGTACATTTAATTGCGGCGTAAGAGATCACTTTTAACACATGCGTCATTCCGGGTAAAGGTTTACTAATAAAGTTCGCAATTTCAGAAACGTGTAGATCTCCATTGTTTAACTCAGCGCTTATTTGTCTACCACGCCCTCTTAAGTGGTAATTCAATTTTGTACGAGGATAACGTGTAGTAAACCCAAACGCATGCTTCTAATAGTCTCCTTTATGTATCCGGGTTGGTTTCACATTTGGAGTTACGGCAATCATAAAAGCCGTTTTTACCTTCTTTGAGGAACCCCAAAAAAAATAAGTATGCTGTGTTTTTTAATTTATGGAGTCATAATTTGAAACGTGTGTTATTTTTGTAGCTAAAGCCATTAGGAATACATTTATTACTTGCGCGTTAAACAATTGACAGTCGTGCCACGCTATGTCACCGTTCGTGCGCCAGATACACAGTTCTCTTATGATGCCCGTGGTAACAAGGAATGTTTGGTTCCCAGGACAAAGAGAAGTATACTCTGTTTCATATTAGTTTGGATAAATCTGACAGCAACTTATGGGCAATAATTTTCAGTATTTTGTGATTTGTTGCACATTGCAAGACTTTTTAGCTCTAAAATAAACCTGGAATGTCCATTTCAGCATTTGTACTGCAAAGTTTGTCTTGTGTAGTGAAACAAATAACAAAATATTACAAATTATTGCCCATAAGTTGCTATCAGATTTATCCAAACTTATATCAAATTGAGTATAGTTAATTTATAGACGCTAGTTTCCAACGTACAATACCTGAGAACCATAAATTTAATCTATCAGTCAGTCAGATATGTGTATTATAACAAAACTTACCCATTAATTTATAAAATATAGATAAAAAGAAATTTGTAAATGCGTTATTATCTTGAAGTTAACATCGAGCTCCATAGCATAAGTTAATTTTGCGTTACCGGTAAGTTCAGACATATTCCGCGTAGCTGTGTTTTCATATGAAATTAATAATTCTACAGTGTAAACATTGCTGCGAGATATGTATGCACAATGGTAACCCAGAGTCAACTTAGATAAATCCATTGTAACTTCAATGTTACCAGACCTTGACGCCATGTAAAACTACCACAACTCAGAAACATGCTTGCGAAATACCTTTTGCAACTAAGACAGTGTGAACTTAATCAGTCAAGAATTCTATACTGTAAGTCGAAAAGTTTCGAGAAGTTAGCTCCCCCACTGTCGTAAGATCGATCACAAAATACGTGTAATTCGTTACATAGTAACAGAGCAAATAACGATGAGAGAAAAACTAAAACTAAACAACTTAACTATTTTCATGAATGTATTGTCCATTACCCAGAGCAAAAATTTTTACCCATTTTTTGTTGAAAATTGTAAAAAATTAATCTTCAGTTAAAAAACAGATAAATATTAAAATTGTAAATTGTTCAGGTAACTTAGTATATTTAGCACATTAATAATATTTCACAAAATTATCAGTGTCAACACTTTCGTATATGCAGTAGACACAACTTCAAATATCCTCAGCAGAATCATTCAAAATAATATGAAATTAAAGAACACGTTTAAACGATTTATTTAACTTAAATTTACCTATAATACCACGTGTGAACTTTCATCAATTGTAAACGTTTAAGTGTAGTACGCATTTTGGCAGCCAGACATACGTATGCGTTTGGCAAAAATATGATCTACAAATGACAACATATTTTTTAAGTGTTCGAAGGCTTTCGGGGTCATTGTTTTGTAGATGTTGAGCTTTGGGTGCGGGTTCTTCTGCTACCCTAAAGATGGCAACTGCAATGTGTGCCGAAAAAAACTACGCTGTTGAAACAACAAACAACAAAATATTTGTTTTTGATGAAACATAATTAAAACTGATCCTGCTTTATACCGCAGTTCGGTTAGTAACACTTTTGAATAAATAAACTAAGTCAGCTTGACAGTAAAATATTTTATTTGGCCCAACTTTGTACATGGCCAACACAAACTTGAGCAATTCCTTTTGCTTTTTTACAATGAGTAAATGAAAACAACTTGAAGCCTGATATTTATCACATAAAATTTATCTTTCTTTCTTTCTCTCTCTCTCGCTCTCAATATATATGTATGGATTTTGGTATGTATTTATTTATGCATGTAAGAGATTGTTAAACTCCGACACCGTTTGACCGATTACTATAAAACTAGGTAAATATGTGTTTTTAGGTATAGGATTTCATGATATCCATTTTACTCTAACTTGCCAACTCTGATATCCATTTTACTCTCACTTGCCAACTCTGATATCAATTTTACTCTAACTTGCCAACTCTGATATCCATTTTACTCTCACTTGCCAACTCTGATATCAATTTTACTCTAACTTGCCAACTCTGATAACCATTTTACTCTCACTTGCCAACTCTGATAACCATTTTACTCTCACTTGCCAACTCTGATATCCATTTTACTCTCACTTGCCAACTCTGATATCCATTTTACTCTCACTTGCCAACTCACCATTAGATGCCATTGTAGCGCGTCAATTTCTGTGCCGTTCAAACGATTGCCTTGAAATATGGTATGCCGAGATATTTGAACACGAATAATGTTTTAACGATGTCCATTTTGCTGTAACTCATCACTAGATGGTTGTGCAGCAGCACTTCAATTTTTATATCTAGCTTCCCCTTATGACATCTAGGGCGAAAAAAAAAGGAGGAGGGGTCGCGTATCTACCAACATTCATGTTTATATATAGACTGGCAGGAAGACGTTTGCTGAGTTCTGCTAGTTTTGTGCAAAAGGACGCCGCAGATAGTTTCTTAGTGTAAGTAAGAGATTTGAATTACAAGTAAAAACAATAGCCCTAATGTTCTAACGTTGGTTTATGGTACAAAATGGAGAGTTATTAAGCAAATTATACAAGGAAAGGAACACGAGCACATATGGACTTTTTTATTGCCGTCATTTAGGCTTACGTGTAACTTTACAAAACACCCTTTAATAATACAACTTCTATGTTCCGTAATTCATTTTCGCGAATTTTGCGACAACTGTGTTACAAAGACGCAATAATGATACAGTGATGTATATAAGATAATCAGCTCGAAGGTATTTTCTTTGAGAGCTGAACAGAGTATTATTTATAGAAGGCTCCGAAGGGGAAGTGTATTTGTCTGCCCTCAAATGAGTTCCAGATTTCATAACGACGTCTGGAAACAGAAACCAGAAATATTATTCTCCTCATTCTACAAGAGCGATAACCTAATAACTTCGGAATCTCTTTGTCTGGAATTTTTTTTCTCTCCCACAGTGTGTATTTTCCTCCTCAGCTGTTTTTTTTTACGCGAGATTTATTTGATTTCCTTCCCAGAAACACATTTTCTCATTTCTATGCATTTAATGTGATTTTTACGCTACACGTTACTCTACACTACGTGTAACCATTACACGACTACGAACTTTTAATCTGAATTGGCAGCAGTGAGTTACATAAATGTTCTCAGCTAATTTTAGGTGAAAAATGGCCGAGGGGCTCT
The DNA here is from genome assembly GCA_003012365.1 of Medauroidea extradentata. NCBI lineage: Eukaryota > Metazoa > Arthropoda > Insecta > Phasmatodea > Phasmatidae > Medauroidea > Medauroidea extradentata. The sequence continues at coordinate 10,544 of PNEQ01023288.1, forward strand.
TCGGCATATACGGCAATTAAATAAAAATAAAAGTGATAGGAGGTTACGAAACTGCAGAAGCTTCTATTTATGAATGTGTTCAGATTTTTTATTTGTATATAGCTATGTATATTGCTCGTTTGCGAATTTGTAGATGTACACGAATGAAGTTTTAATAGCCATTGAAATTTAAACGTCCGTCGCGTTGATCTTAGTTACCTCGTGAAGACGGCAATAATTGTGAAAATGAAGTTAAAATGATACTTGGCTAAACACGGATTTCCTTATGCATCAGTTCACATTATAATTCATCGTTCCTCTCAGCATGACTTTTCGGACGGATTTACTCCGATACTTTGCAATTAACGTCGATAAGATACTTGGAACTTTGAGATTGAGCCAAATTGCGCAATGGTAGAACACTAGACTTGTATTCGGGAGGGCCAGGGTTCGATTCCTAGTCAGGCCGTTCTGATTTCAGGTAATTTCAGGTGTCCATGGTTACGTAGAATGCTAGGACGTTTATTTAATACAGTTAATCGCCACTTCTCTGGGGTAATATATGCGTATATCAGAGCCGAAGCCAGAATTTTTTTCCCGGGAGAATAAGGGATATTTTGTAGCAATGAACTACATAAATATCCCAACATTATACATACAGGCACAGAGTAATCATTGATTTTATTTGCTTGGTATTATTGCCCTTTATGTTTATTTATTAGATACTAACACTTTTGAAAATCGAAAATATGAGTATGTAAGGGTTTCCTTAGGATTTCGGGGCATTCTGGGGAGGAGGTTATATCCACAATATACCTTCTGCGTAGCTACACTGCTGGCGTATATAGTGGTCCAGCTGTCGATGAGACGTCTAATCTGACTACTTTTATGAACCTTCATGTGCAATTGGTCATTGAAAGCAACACACACTTCTATGTGCATATATGTGTGTACAGACAGTATAAAATCAGCGAAATGACCTTGTAACTTTTTTGGTCAAAACTATACAGATGGTAGTTGACACTAAAGCAAGTATTTTGAGATAAACAACGGTGGAAAGGCAGTTTTATTTCCATAAACAATGTAAAATCTTAAAATGCGCATTAAAAGTCAACGCATGAAATTTGCTGCAGTTTCAATATACGTTCCTCAAACATGTTACTCATTGAAGGCCTCGTGACTTTTAAATTATGTATTTACGACTTATGGTTCCGTATCTCAGAACTATCCGATTGAAGTTTTCTAACATCTGTATGATTTTGACCCTGTTTTTCAGGCAGACTGTATTTCTTTGCAAGAAATTATTTGCCTAGGATTTTTTTTTTCAATGTCATTTTTTCACTTCAGAGTAACAAACTATTAAGTTTACTGTCTCTCATTTATGATGTTTTTGTGTTGCATTATTTTTAAAACCTAGAAGAGAGCATGTATCATAAAACATTTACATGAATGCAATAAAAATAGTTCACACTATAGCCTATAGCACGGCTTAAAAAAAACTTTGGCTAGTTGTAGTCTCAAAGAAATTTTCTTTCGGTCAATCACTAGTGTTACAAGAGTTACATAGCCAGAAGCGCAGCCAAGTGACGAGGTGCTGGGCTTCTCCGCTGGGTTTCGCCGACATCGGGTCAGCGGCCAACTCCGGTGTTCAGGAGGACACAGCCAGGCTAGCGATCCGTCCCCGGTCAGAGCGAGACATCCGCGAGAGACATAAGTAAGTCTCCATTCGAGTTGGTCAGTAGATTGTGCTGGTAGAGGCATCAAAGTTTCCGAGATACAGTGAACGAAATAAAATGGTTTAGCGAAATATTGGTAAAACGCCCTAGACCCGTTCAGGGAGTGAACTTAAATGTATGAGACCTCCTAGATCAACAAGGTAAGAAATACAACACTAGTCAAAGTTGGGTGTTTTATTTTGAAATGAATTAGGTTACACGATAAAAATGTTTTCAACACATCTGTGTGACTGTTTTACAATATCTGCTTCTTTTTAGATAAAAAAAATTTCAACATAGCATACATAGATGTCAGTGACCTCAAACAAATGGACCGTGCTGTTCTGCTATTACTTAACTATGTGCTGCAGCAGATATATGCGCCTCGCTCACAGAGCACATGCACAGAGCCTAACTAGCGAGCGCTAATCGCGGCACCTAGTTAGCGGTGATGTGGCAGACCTGCAAGTCTATCAGGCACAGAGGTTGTTGGGCGTGTATTCTGTATAATGAGCTGGGATGATTTGCGCGAGTGCATGCACGTGTGGGTGGGCTTAATCGTAGGAACTGAGACAAGTCAAATAGCCAGCGGCTCGACCGATAGCGCCTGGTGTATGCTGCTTAAGCAACGATTGACAAATACTTATTTAAATATACCTGAAATATTTGCTGGTTCTGTAGCCTGCAGGCTAGCCTCCAAGAATATATCGATGGCTTAAAGCACACATATTGCATGTCCATGCAATCGTCTAGTTAATATTTATTAAAATGAAGTTTTAACTTGCTAGCAAAGATAATTTGTTCATAATGTATATGTTATATACGAAGCCATGGAAAAAAACATATATATAGTATAATCTGAAACTGTTTGTTGTGAGGACAATATGAAATATTCTTTCACAGTTTAATCTATAACTGTAGATTTCTTGAAACCAATTTGTGAAAATAAAACAGTAGCAATCCTAAGTAATACTTTCAGCCAACGTTTCAAACAAAATTGTTTCCAGTGTTACGAACTTCTGAGGCACAATCTCTGGCGCCGGAACCTCGTGCATTTAACTGCGGCGCAAGAGATCGCGCGTAACGAATGAGTAATTCTGGATAAATATTTACTCATAAAGTTGGCAAATACCATTACCTAGGATTGTCATTGAGTATTTTATCCATATTGGCTTCGAAAAAAAACGTAGAAGTCAATTTATGTTTTCAGCGTTTATTTATCTACCACGCACTCTTAAGCCATCGATATGTGCACTCAAGGAAACAGCAACTGTTTATTATCTGCTCACTGACACAGTGAGATGGGCCTGCATTTAGTTACATTTTTATTATTGGCACAGAGACTTACACGATGTGTCAAATAAGTCCAGGGCCAATTGTCAAAGGGACGCGAACTAACAGTTGATGCAATTCTAGCTTGTGCTTAAAAGAAAATGCGAATTTTTCAGGTCCCTACTTATTTGGGACCAGAATTGCAACGAAGTCATTAGAGCCACGCAAATTCACGAAGTACCAGGAACTGAGAGAGGAATCTGCTGTCACAGTGACAATTCCATAATTCGCATGCAGCGTTTTCGGGAAGCAATTGAAAACCGAATTACGGTTGGCCGAATTCGGAATCGAAACCGTATCCTTCCGAATGCGAGCCCGACGTGTTACTGTGGCACCACCCCGCTCGGTCAAAGTGGACGGGAAAAATAAAATAAAGCCAGTTTTACATTTAAAAAAACGCATAGCTTGTTACTGTTATAAGTTTTAGTGAATATATAACTAAGTGTAAACATTAATTACGTAATGAAGACAATATTATGAAATATATTTCCACGCGACGAAGAATTTTTTTTAAACGTAACGATGTTTTCAAAGTATACTATTTATTGCAATAACAGGGTCGGTCTGTTAATTAATTTTGTATGGTGATAACTTGTAAAATATGCGTCTGAAATATACAGGGTGGGGGTGAATTCGACCAACAAACTTCGGGAGGTGATTCCTTATGAAAAATCAAGTTGAAAATATACGGGACACTTTGTACCTAAAACTAATAATAAGGGCGGTATGAGCCGTTAATTATGGAAAATTTTAAGTGTATTTTTGTAAAATAATGGAAATGAAGAGGCATTTAATAATGACAAGTTGGGGATTGTTTTATACCACCGGGACCTTGAAATACACATTAGAATCATATCAGTACCTTGCTCCCTAATACAAAATACTAGGGTGGCTACCTTTTATTACGTGCCACTTTTCTACCATCAGGTATTACGTAATTTTAATGCGGTTTTCTACTAGAGAAGAACGTCAGAAGTAAAGAAGGTCGCCTTGTCGTAAATACGTAGGACCAATCGTTTTCGTGTAAATTTGTAAAAAGAGTGGGCTGCAGTAAGACAGTTCCTCCTACGTAGGCAATACGGCATACACGTTTGTATGGCTGGATGCCGTACCATCTGTTATGACTGAGGGATGGGAGAGAATGGAGACCTAACATCTCATCAACAGCCAAGATCATTAGATACAGTAACAAAAAGAACTGAACAATGTCAGAGAACCGGGAAAGGAATCGGCCATGACCAATATCTAGGGATTCAACCCATCATTCGCCTAGAGTGATTTCGGGAAACCATGGGAAACAGGAACAAGGATGGGCGGAGTCGGGAATCGAATCCCGTAGATTCCTGCAACGTGATACCTCACTCGTTGACAATAATGGAGGAATATGCACATACTGTACACTTTACATCAACAGTGGAGTACTGTTACATTCGCAATAATTTGTCTGTGTGCTTAAAGTCAGTGTGTGATTACAGACATACTATTCGTATTCCTCACGTTTCTGTACATGTATCGCTGTAGTCGACTAACGAGGATTACATACGAAAACAGTGAGTCGTGGGCAGTTGCAAGAAGAATACAGTTCTGGTACCTACGTCATACTAATCAATAAACATATTTGTAAGCAGGGATATGCATTCCGTAGTCATTACGACATCTCGAACAAGCGAGGTGGGACATTAAATGTGAGGACACGAATTGCAATTTTTGTGAGGTCATCCAGAAGAACACGTGATAATTAAATGTAAAGAAATTCATATTCAATAGATGTATTATACACTACCATTTTTATAACATTCAAAATGTATTAGAGTACACAACAGTGAATTCAATAAACTTTATGGATCCAAATACACTATACAATGTAATTTTATTTATATTACAATCATTGAAGTACTTTCACAGCAATGAGTGATTAAGAAAACCAAATGTATGTAGGGACAAACAGAAAACAGGCTATTGAAGACAGATCGTGACCAGACGTCGAACACACAAATACTAGAGTATAAAATGGAATACTACTGACTACACCAAAATCTCTGTTCAAAATAAAATAATACTTGAAATTCATGTCTTCATTAAAGTTTACTGGCCGTCCTAATAACATTTAAATGAAGACATCAAAATTACCAGGATTTAAAGTTTAAATGCTTGTAATTAAGGGCCCAAACCTACGTGTTACAACTGGTATTACAAAATATCAGTACCTTAATACACAGACAGTTCTAAAATAATTTGTTACTTGTACTGTAATCTTGTTTTTGATAACGTTATTCAACAACATTCCTCCATTCTTGTCAACGAGTGAGGTGGTGCAAGTGTATCACGTTGCAGGAATCTACGGGATTCGATTCCCGACTCCGCCCATCCTTGTTCCTGTTTCCCATGGTTTCCCGAAATCACTCCAGGCGTATGATGGGTTGAATCCCTAAATATTAGTCATGGACGATTCCTTTCCCGGTTCTCTGACATTGTTCAGTTCTTTTTGTTACTGTATCTAATGATCTTGGCTGTTGATGAGATGTTAGGCCTCCATTCTCTCCCATCCCTCAGTCATAACAGATGGTACGGCAGCCAGCCATTCAAACGTGTATGCCGTACTGTCTTACTGCAACCCACTTTTTTTACGAATTTACACGAAAACGGTTGGTCCTACGCATTTACGACAAGGTGACCTTTTTTTACTTCTGACGTTCTTCTCTAGTAGAAAACCGCATTAAAATTACGTAATACCTTATGGTAGAAAAGTGGCACGTAATAAAAGGGTAGCCACCCTATTATTTGGATTAGGGAGCAAGGTACTGATGTGATTCTAATGCGTATTTCAAGGTCCCGGTGGTATAAAACAATCCCCAACTTGTCATTATTAAATGCCTCTTCATTTCCATTATTTTACAAAAATACACTTAAAATTTTTCATGATTAAGGGCTTATACCGCCCTTAATATTAGTTTTAGGTACAAAGTGTCCCGTATATTTTATACTTGATTTTTTATAAGGAATTGCTTCCAGAAGTTTGTCGGTCGAATTCAGCCCCAACCTGTATATTTCAATTTCTACATAAAATGACTTTAAAACAAAATGTGTTTAATTATACGCTCAAAATTACTTAATTTAAAACAGCACGACCCCGAACATTGCCTAAGAATTTAAATACCAATAACTGTTAGTACATGTAAGAAAAAGTGTTGCAATTTTTGTAATTTTTAAAAGTGGGGAAAAAACACAACTAAAGCATTTATTTGAACTATCTCATGGAATTTACTACGCAGGTTGTATTTTTTTAAAAAGTAATGGCGTTATTTTTGTTATGGATAGGTTAAGAAAACAGTATAATTTATATTTGAACATGTTATAATACAAACAGTGCAGTAAAACGTATTTATTCCACTTTAAAACTCCTGATTTTTTTTACACACGTTGGAGGTAATAAAAGTGAGAAGGTGAGTGAGAGAAATATTTTGATCAGCGCTTAATATCGAGGTCTTCAGCGTTGGTGAAGGGTGACATGAGATATGGAGCAGCGCTGGAATGAAAGGGCGGAGGAAACAGGAGATCCCCGAGAAAAATCCGCGGACCAACGGCATCTTCCGGTACGATTCCCACATGCGAAAATCCGGGGCCGATCCAGACGGGAATTGAACCCGGATCGCCTTGGTGGGAGGCGAATTGAAAAGTGAGAAGAGATATGTGCGACACTGGTACGGGAGTCAAAAGTATACCGCCATGAAGAGTAGGCATAGTCCTTTAGAAATATAAGGACTTGAAACCACTAAATCTACAAAACTGCAAAACTGTAGTTTTTTCTACTCTTAATATGTTAATATCCAGGTCTCCGATTGTCAAAAAACACTCGTGTGTTGATTTTAAAATAATATTATCATCCGTAAACCTCTACGCGAGAGGTTTTCGAATAGTAAAATTAGTTTAATATCATAATGCGAATATTATTTTTAATTCTGTGGTTATAAAAACACGTATTTCATCAAATTACAAATGATCGAAATTACAGTTCTCCATTTTTATGAATTTTGTGGTTTCAAGATCTTACTTTTCTGAAAACCGTTTTAATTTATTGCTTAAAAACAAATAATACTACTGACTAGTGCTGTATAAATATACATTCATTAATAAAATATCTACTCGGTAAAAATGTCCCATCGAATTGTGATAAGTAGTTAAGATTTTATCGACTGCTGAGTATTCCAGCCGTTCGCTCGACATCTTACCTTTCCAAGCCCCTTAAGGGCGCTGCCTATTTCAGAGCCCCGCGAGCAAGGAAAGGGATTTACATGTTAAATTATATTCGGCGAGGCTCAGTAATGTTTAATGATATCGGTTTCAGAGGACAAACATTTTCTCCATTGAGAATATGATAATACTGCAGTTGGAATTAAATGAAGGTGTATTTTAAAAAACGTTCTAAAATGTCTTATAGCAATATGGGCCGTAACGAGATGAATAAGTCAGTGGTGGCATATGTGTACTTTAAACACGTACTACTTTAACATGTATACACAGGGAAAGGAAAAATTGTCGGGTACAACGACTTGCATGCTAGAATCCACTTCCCTGTGTGTGCTCAAACACTGACCATTTGTCCACTAGCTGCTACTTTCTGGAACATCAGACAATGAACAGAAAGACGGGGCTTGAGTATGCATAGGACATTGGATTCTAGCATGAAAGTCATTGAACTCATGAATTTTACCTTTCTGTATGATATATACCCCTATTGTTGCTCTCGCCAAGACTCGAAAGTTTTAAAGTCCGGTACACGCTATCAATAGTTCAACAGCGAATTCCGTACACAATTCAGTACCAGTAGCTCTGCGACAGTGTGTACCGTCACTGCGCCGGTTCCAGACAGAATTCCGTTCTTAATTTGACAGATGGAGTGTAGTGTATGTTCACGCGAGAACGCGATGCTCAGTTTGTCACTGCGCATGCGACCTACGCAAGTAGGGTTGCCAATATGCTTTGAATAGAAATAAAACTCTCGCTGCCTACTGAACACATGACCGTCGGATGTTTGAAAACCTAAATAATACAATATAGATTCACTTATTTGGTTACTACGTGCAAGTTTTTGTTGAAATAGTTTTCGTAAATTTTACTGTTATAATTTACGGAACATAACGACCAACATCACAAACATATTTTTCTCCTTGATGTATCGAAACAGTGATAATGTATACACAACACAGCAGACGTTTTGCTACAGAATGCTGTTATAAAAACTTAATCAACGTTTATGAACAGAATTAAATAAGGTACTGACTGAGCAGAGAATGAAGGATAGAGTGTACCGGGCTTAAGGGGCCTCCCTAGATAGGCCGTGTTTGTGTGTGTGAGGCAGGAGCGGTAAGAGCGTCACCAACCGACGTATGTTATGTATTATCGCCTCTCCGCGCAAGCCCCTCAGATGGCGTGCAGTTATTTTCCATTATCCTTTTTCCTATGGGATTTTAAGCGGTGACCACAACATTTTATATACGGGCAGCATACTTTAAAGTCTAACGCATGTTTCTATGGTTCTGGTTTTTTTTTAAATCCGAGTGTTATTTTTCCACATGCGGCAGTCTGGAAAAAGCCAATTTTTTGGCCATTTTGAGGGGTCCGAAAATGATGTTTCTAATTAACTTGCTGAATTTTTAAAACTTTAGCGACATAGGTTGAAGTGTTGGTTATTTTCGTAGACGTACATATAAAATTTGCGTTAAATATTTTCGTCAAAAAAAGAATGGCCCTAACACGCTGTAACGCGTTTAAAGCGCAGATAGGGAGGTCCCTTAAGTATTAAAACGTCAATCAGCGCTAGGCTCAAACCCCCGCCCCCCGGTCTCGACCCTCTCTCGACCCGGAGTACAACCGCTCAATGAATGGACCAAAATAACCCAGTCTCTTTTCCAGGCGTTCAGAAATACCTCATGACGCGGGGGTGGTTTCCAGCTGAGCAGGCGCGGCTCGGCCGAGCTGCTGTTTTGTGACGTCATCGGGTCGGCATCTCCCAAAATATAAAGTCTGCGAGGGTGGCCCTTTCTACGACGGCGAAGCGTGCGTGAGCGTAGGCGCCGTCGCGGCGTTAAAACATTTATTTTTGTCTGAAACTTTGGCCACTGTCTCACTAGAGGTTAAACCTGTTTAGTTAAATACATTCGGCGGCCATGTTTGATCGTGCTTAAAAATTAAATATGTTTGCGATGTAACACGACTGAATAAACACAATGAACTTTCTAGCATCAACAAACTTGGAACCTGTAATGTAACGTATTTAATTATTATCGCATCTACACTCAACATTCGTGACTATTAAGTTATCATATTGCATCTAACTGAAATGCTGCTGTGCGGAAAGCTAATATAATTATTTGATGTCTAAATGTTAAGGTTTCGTAATACAGCAATTTTCATCACCGTGCTTTTATTTTTATTTGTACAAGATATTTTTTCCTTATTTGAGACACATGTAGAAATATTTGGCTGTTATAATTTTTTTTTATCTCTCATTGTTTTCACGTAAATAGCTTGTTAAAATCAAAATTTGCATGTTTTCGTTTTAAGGACTACACTAAAACCAACTGACATGCCAAACTGAAAAAAAATTCACAGTAGATAAAGACATCGCAGGCTACAGTGTCACGTACAGTGTGTTTCGATTCAACACAGAACTGGCAAGTGGGCTGCCTACCCACCCGCAACCGGCTTGAATTCTGCTCGCGGCGCGCTAGCGACGGAGCTACGTTCGATTTCACTGGTTGCCACCTTCTTACGCAGCGTTCTAAACGGTTTAACTCTTTCAACATATATTTACACAGACTTTGGAATATGTTTCAACGATTTCTGCTTCAGATCTTGTTATTTAACGCTTCTGTTAATCACTTTTACGAAATATTTCTATAAAATAAACGTTTCTGAACTACATGTAACAAATGTAAAATGGTAGAACGACTAACCTACGAA